>SNQJ01S0071509.1:15391-53674 GCA_010110895.2 Picea sitchensis | reverse complement strand
CAATGGGGTTCTCCATCAATAAGGGAAGAGCTTGGGGGTTGAACACTATGTTCAAACTTAAAGGACAAAGGGATGCAGACTCTTCTCCTCTTTTCATAGCTCGGAATTGACCCATTTATAGCCTTCGAACTGGAACTGAAGGGTCGAGTTGGAATGTTTCCAGTATATGGAAGGCCAAGGATCATATATCTCTTGTCATGACATGGAAACCCGACATTTCATTTTCATTTTCTAGCACAAATCCCAATGTACGCGAATTGTAGTGGAGCAGCCTGCGTATACGCATGTTGTATAGTGTGCAAGATGTGTATATGTGGAAAAATATCAATTTTTGTCTCTGGATTTTATCAACAGGGAATATAAGTCTGCATAGGGAAATGGAATAAGGCCCTCTGTGCAAGATTGCATAGGGTGCGACAAATCTTTCTATAATAGATGTCCCCTAATGTGTGAGGTCAGAGGAGAATCTGCGATGGCCGAAATACATTATAAATAACCCAGAAGTGGAGTGGTAGGTGACCAGTTGGACGAACTCGTTGCTCATTACATTCTACACTGAATTTGCATACATGGCTTCCAATAAAATTACACTGCAGATCCATGTGAAAAATATACCAAACAAGTGTCAGTGGCCATGAATAGGCAAATACAAATGTGGTTACATGCCAAAAGTTGTCATAGTCACGAACAAGGCCTAATAGAACCAGTCTCAAAACCAATCTAAATATATATGTATACCATGGAGTACAATCTGATCTCCCATGATCACTGAAGTCATATAGGTAATGGTCCAATGAAAAGGAAGCAGCATCTCAGGAACGTTTAGGCCACATAGTGATGTCTTCAAGTCTTCTACACAATCCGCCAAGGGTGAAAATCTACATCATTTGAATAAAGGAGTTGAGGCCGAACACAATGAGACATTGTTTGATTATCGTTCATTGAGGTATACCGTCAACAAACGCGAGACAACCTACCGATAATGAAAGTAGGTATCAAGGCATTGAGTACATTCTTACAAGTGTGAATAGAGGAGTCAGTGTCAAACACCTGAAGAATCCATCTATCAGGAGACATTGATGTATTCCCAACTATCGATGGTGAGAGAGCCTTCCACTGATGACTACAAGCCTCAAGGTACTCATAAGACTCTATGTCCCGTTTCCATAATAAATGAGCTGAAGTCGATGGAAAGAGACCCGCTGAAAGGAGGGCATTAAGGAATCTCTCATCAGCCAGCATGAGGTACAAAACAGGAGCTTCATGATTTGGTCAAAATCGGATGAAGAACATGTTCACGAACCAACGAACCTGTGCATCTTTCGCGTGTGCCAAGTGCAAGTGGTACACGAAAAAGACCCTATGAATAACAGTCAATGATGAAAATTGCTGACAAAGGTGAGGAAACCACCAATAAGGCTAATGGCATCCAAGACACTGCATGAATCCCAATGTGTGAATAGATGTCTTGTCATTGAACACAAGGGAAACCACCTAGTCAATGACCAATGATGAAATGTCAATTGTTGGGTTCAAGGTTACCTACCAATGATGAAAGTAGGGCCAGGGTGCATGATAGGACTACAGTATCATGTGATTCTGAGACAAGTTGAGGGTATGTACGACATGCAAAGTCAAGAGTTTTGAGGAGTGGTCGACACAGGTTGAAAGACTTCCTTTGAATAAGAGCATGAGACATATGTAGGACTTCGGCAGCATAGACCAATGATGAAACTACGAGATGCAGGAGGCATCAATGAAATTATCTATAGGGACTAGAAGAGTAACCAGTCGGTAGAGAAAACTCTGTAATGAGCTCGGCTTCCTAAGGCCATGCTAACCCCAAAATTATGATGATGAATGGACTCAGTAACTTGGTGCTCTGTTCAAAGGCGACACGACTGTTGCCAACATAAGATAATACTCCCTTCCCACACGTCTTTTTTTGTTTTTTCATAGACAAACGAATGATATGATACAGAGTAGGAAACGAGTGTCGCAAGTAAGCAAAATTGGTTCCAACAGTGGAACGTACCTCTTCTCAATGCACGGAAATGCATGCGGGAGATGGACACTCGGGGGAATGTTCCCTCCTAGGTATAGGGTGTCAAATTTCAAAGGATATAAACAAGGATCTGCTTGGTTGAGGATGCAAAAATTGATGAGGAAAAAGGTTTATAACGCAAAGCGAGAACTGGCTATAGGCTCAATACTGCAAGCAAGGGCATGAGATGCAATCACAACTTAACGCCAAAAAATGTCCTTTTTTTTATGTCTTTTAGTCTACTTTGTGTGAAAAAGGGATAAACTTGTGCCAAATAGACATCTTTTCAAATCCAATTTACGAGTGTGAAAGAGACAAGTTCACTCGACAATCTGTTCACTTTTTGATAATGAGTCGGAAAAGAGCTTAACTAAGACTCATGACCTTTCAAGTCCAATTTAACGAGTGTGAAAGGGACAAATAACTCGACAATCTTTTCACTTTTTAACGAGTCGGAAAAGAGATTAACTCAGACTCGTGGGTGTTTTTCTAAGCATCATGTAATGGGGGAGGCCAAGGCTCCCGTGCAGGACTTCTGTGAAAGTTCGGCAACTTACGAAGAGCTGACACAAGCTAGGGAAAACCCAAAGCTTTCCAAGTCGAGCAGGATAAAATACTTGCAAAGGTTACCTTATCTACAATATATTGAAGAATTCCCCTTATTTGGAAGGGTATAGAAGAAGGAAGTCGAGGCTCTACAAGATCATTCCAATCAAAGGAAACCACCCTAGGACTTGGAGGGAGCATACTCGAAGAGAGTGGAATGCTCCCTTGTGTAGAAGGTGTAGCACTATAAATTCTAAGGACATGGCACAAAAGGTATAGAACTAGAACCAGAAGAGCGGAATTGACTGAAAATTGCATCGGCGGGACCACTCCCTTAGACTTGTCACTCTCCAAGAGAAGAGTGGGGTCGACAGAATATTGTATCGGCACGACCACTTCTTCAGCCATTGGTTGAATAGGACGCAAGAAAACAAGGTCAAGAGATGCATCACCCCCAAAAATAGGAGTGATGTCAGTCGAAGATTGCATCAACATGACTAATGGTTGAACAGGATGCGAGACATCAAGGTCAAGAGATGCATCACCCCCGAACATAAGAGAGGTGTCGATCGAAGATTGCATCGACATGACCACTGGTTGAACAGGATGCGAGACAACAATTTCAAGAGACGCATCACCCACGAACATAGGAGAGGTGTCATTTGAAGAATGCATCGACACGACCACTGGTTGAATAGGATGTGAGAGAACAAGTTCAAGAGACGCATCACCCCCGAACATAGGAGAGGTGTCGGTCGAATATTGCATCGACACGACCATTGGTTGAACATGATGTGAGACAACAAGGTCAATGAATACATCAACCCCTAAAGGAAGAGGGGTGTCTGTCGAAGATTGCATCAGCATGACTATTGTATCAACCAAAGAAGGAACAAAGTGTGGGGAAACCACAGACGAATCAGAACCTGAAGGGCCCTCAAGTGAGAACCATGCTTTCGGTATCCCAGAAGTAGCAGGAAACAAACGAGTAAGGTGGATTCCTTCACAAGTCCTGCAAAGGAATTTGGCCTTACGTCTGACACGTCTAGGCTTCTCAATCGTATGAATGCCCCCAGCATGACTTGCAGTCGCTGGTGACAAGTCTCCAACATGACTTTCAGAGGTTGCTGATGAATCCCCAACATGACTAGCGGAGGTTGGTGATGTATGTGTAGTGTGACTAGCATTGACGAGACTTGTGCCCCCAGCATGACTTGCAGTGGTTGGTTGCTGGTCTTGAACATGACTTGTAGAGGTCGTCGACCAATCTCCAATATGACTAGCAAAGGTTGGTGATATAATTCTAGTATGACCTATAGTGACTGGACTTGTGGTCGCAGTGGGTTGTGGCTTTTGAGACCAAGGTCCAAGGAAAGATTGGTTTTGAGAAATTGCAAGCCAAGAAGGATCTTGTTTTACACCCTATCTGGCAGGATAGTATCCTCCTCGATACTGATTCATAAAGGGTTGTAAGGGCATCGACACTGAAGTAGATTTCTGCGAAGAGACAAAAGCACGATAAGGATTATTCGAGTGATGATACATGTTGCCCCCAGGCGAAGGAACTTTGTGAAGGGGGTTGACCATACTATAAAAATAACTTCCCTCGAATGAAACACCAGAGGATAAACGGAGGTCTGCCATGGGAAAAGTATTCGTAGGAACCGACATAGCAGCAGAAGGATAAGTGGATGGAGTGTAATAAGTAGAATGATTGCCTATTTGGGCACTTGCTTCTCACAAAGTGGACTCGTAGGAAGGAAGATTCCAACCTCCTACCGTAAGAGTTGTTTGAGGTATATGACTCCCACCAAACAGAGAGGGATAATAAGGAGCCATCATGCCCCCAGACCCAAAACTTGGATTCACATAAGGAGGCGAGACAGAGGATGGAAAGTGTGAAGACATGTCTGGCATACCATGAGAAAAATTATTAGAGACTCGAGGCATTGACTGAGTATCATAATTCTGCACACCATTATGAAAAGCGGAAGGACTCGTTACCATGAAATCAGTGAATATCATGGGGGGGTAGCAGTAAATGAGGGAGACAAAGGAACTCCACTATCCATGATAACGAAAACTCAGTATAAACTCCTAAGGCCGACTAGTAGTCAAAGATCACACCAAAAAATCAAACGGCCAATATGCACACAAATGGGGTAAAGTGGTTGAGAGTGGTCTCCCTCCCTAAAGAAGGTATGTCTCACCCAAGAGGGGCCTGAGACTCCCTACTAAAGATCGGAGGTAACATAATCAGTTATAAGGGCCCTCGTGGGCTTAACAACCAGTCGGTTAGATCCCCCCCAGAGAGGTAATCCTCCATAAAGGTTGTGTGTTGTCTGACCCTTATCTAACCTAGGGTACCTGCAGAATAACCCCTGCAAGTAACCTATGAGACACCTAAGTCAAGCAACTAATAAACCATTGTGTAACCAATGCACAGGCGAGCAGTTGTAAGTTAGGTCCACCATATGTGCAGGGTAGAAAAGCCCGAAACCTTGAAAGTACCACCTCTCATGGAGGAAAGGCACTAGCAAGATCCCCAGATACGAATAGATCCCCAAAAATATCTCTAACGCTAGGAAGGTATAGGGGGGGTATCCCTTCAACCGACTTTGCACGACCTCATGATTAACTCCGGTGTGAGCGGAGCCTCCTGATCTTACCAATTATACAATGGATTTCTCCACTCCTTGACTCAGACACATATGTTGATTTAATTTCCTTGGAGAAGTTTACTCACAAAAATCCTATTCCAAGGCACTAAATTCTAGGCTAGTTTATGCACCCTAGAAAATAAAATCATGACTAATCAATTTTAAATTATAGCGTTAATTTTAATGGTCATGATTACTCAAAAAGGTATGGTAGTGAAACTCATGGTGTTATGACTCTGCAAGAAAATTAAATATGAAAATAATGAAAAGTCCTAACTTCAACTTTCAATGAATGATATGCTTCTAAAAACCAATGCAATTTTCAAATTCAACTCTGCAATTCTGAAGTAAAATGCAATCTTTCACTATATGCACTAACCTAATGAAAAAGACTCCAAAAGACAAAAATGCCAAGCAATGCAAAATGCTTATTTTTTTTGTATTTTCAATAAAACAAAACTAAAAATGCATGGATTGAAAAGCAACTGGATATATAACCCTATTGTGTATAAAAAGAGATAACTCGAGAAGGATACCAAGCAGCAAAACACCCAGCCCAGTGTACAAGGACAATAAAAAATGAAAATATGGTGAGAAAGATTCCACCCAGAAATTCAACCAAAAGAGGGTTTCCTGTCATCCCACAAGCACTCAACAGACACTACAGAGACCCAAGAAGAGTCGGCAAACATCAAATCCCACCCAGCAACCATCAGACCAAGCAAACATGCAAGGAAAAATGGTGTACACGATTGTTCAGGATAACAAAGTGTATATACGCATCTTGCAGTGACACTGTTGGCCCTTGACCAAGTTTTGAGGATCCTTGGTCATGTTTGACGTATTTTTGGGACTTCGACAGGCTTTTGAAGGCGGAGTGCAAGTTGAAGCGGAGATTACGGGATCTCGGCCCCTTTTTAGGGATTTTTGGGTTTTGGGCTTATGTAACGGGTATGGGGATGTCGGGCCATGGATTTACCCATGTTTAGGCCCTCTTTGTAATGTTTAAATAGAAGTTTAGGCGATGTAAGAGAAAGGGGGGAAGAAGAGGTTTTTGGTGCTATTCTAAGTGCAAGCGATGATTGTAAATTCTTTGTGCATGCTGTGTGAGATTTGCAAGGCTAAGTGCAAGTGATTGTAAGAGACTAGGAAGAGGCTTTGTGTTGTAACTCAGGGAAGAAGGATCTAGTGGAGTGCACGCAGATCTCTTGTCCTCTATGGAATAAGATATCATGGCTCTATGCATGTAGAAGATTGACAGAAATAAATAAAGAAGAAGAGTTGGTGGACGTAGCCCCGGGGTGGCGGTGAACCACGTATATCCCGTGTTATGGTTGCTTTGTGCTTTATGGTTGTTCTCTTGTTTATGTGGTTAAATGCTTAGTGCACTGATATATGCTTAGAAGATTCTAATATGATAGCTTAGTGCTGAATAATGTGAATGAATGCTAGATCCGATCTATGTTAGTATGCTTAGTGCTTGAATCTATTGGACCTGTGTGAATACTGCGATGATCTAATATTAGGGTTTAGCTGCGTTGTAAACTAAGACTAAATATTAATGAACTATAATTGCTAAGTGCTCTGTTAAGGTGTTACAGTCACAGATCTGTGTCCCAGCTAAGGTTGCAGACATCTGAGTCCTGCAACCACCCCTGCCTCTACCTCGGGTGAGACTTCCTCTGCTTCTCAGGTGTTGCCAAAAGGGTCGGTAGTTAGGGTTTTGTTGGTGCATTGTTGTAAGCATTGAACCCTGAGTCTACCCATGTGCCAACAAATGGTTTTGTTGCCGGGACCTGAAACTGTGATTGTTGGGAACTACATAAAAGAGAAAGCGCTGTGCGTAGATATGTTTCCCTAGTGCGCAGTATTCTACTTGACTTGTGAAGCTCTGTGCCAAGAAGAAAAGTCAGATCTAAAGAAAAGAGGCAAGACCTGAAAGCTTTGTGCTCTGATAAAGGTAAGAGCAATGAAAAGTTTTGATTGAAAAGGTAAGATAAGTGGAAATTTTTGTTTCAAAAGTATGGATCTAGGTATGTTTGATAAATTTTGTCCTAGCTTGAAAAGTAGGGACAGTTAGATGAAAGAAGGTTTGATATGAGTAGATATGACAAAAATAGTGAAAGCTATGTTATTCCTATGCATAGAAAGAATGTTTGGACTAACAAATGGATGCAGGATCCTAGAAAGAAATTTTTGCAGGCTAGCTACTATGATCCTAGTGCGCAGTACAAGAAAGGTTGGGGATAATTTCAAAGAAAGAGAGGATTAACTCTTTGTTACAATTGCAAAAGATCGGGACATCTTGCTAAGGAATGCCCTGGTAGAAGACCTAGTTGTCTTTGTTGTAAATCTATCGATCATGAAGTTTTAGATTGCCCTAGAATGATTGCTAAGATTGACAGAATGAATATGAGACAAGAAAAACTTGAGGAAGGTCAAGAAACTGAGACCATCGCAGAACCCCAGAAAGAATGAGAGAATGTGTTGCTACAAATGAAAGAAACCCTAAATGAGCACGGAAATATCAACTTATCAGAGATCTTCCAAGAAAAAGGATGCATAGAAGCAAGAATAGGAGACTTTGACATTGACTGTGTTGTGGATGAAGAAACACAGGTAAATGTCATGACAGAAAGAACTTCGGAAACTTTAGGAAAGCCTACTATGATTCCTTCATTGGGAGGGATAGGATTATTTAGAGGAAAGTTGATAACCTTGTGTGGAAGACTCACCCAGATATCTATGAGTGCTCATGGAACCACGACAGAGGAAGATTTTGAGATTGTTAAATTTATTGAGAACAACGCCCCATTTGCTATATTACTAGGAAAACCTTGGATTGAAACGGATCAGGCCAGAAGGAAAGAAGAAGAATTCTTAGAGCAGAAGAAGCAAGAATTAAAAGATTTCATGACTAGGAGGATAACACACTTGATTGAAGAACAGGAGAACAGATCGAAGCTACTTAGAACCAGAAACTTGGATGTCGAAATTGAAAGAACACGAGCAAACTCATAGACGAGTAGAACACCTACCCCAGATAGAGAAGACGTATTGCTCTCTGACCCTATGAAAGAATCTCAACAATGCGAAGTTACTATTTCAAAAGGAGATAAGAATCAAAATAGAAAGAGGATAACCGAGACGAAGACTACAGGGAAGAAGGCTAAGAATCTTAGTAAGAAGAGAGCAAATATAGAAAGGTTACAGAAGGTTCCTGAGGGGACTTCGCAGAAGGAAGGTTTGCAATACTGGAACTTCGTCGAGATATCAGAACAGCGCAACATGGCGAAGCAATATAGCCGTTGAAAGCATTATAACTGTTAGCCTGATGCCCCGAACGGTTAGAACAACATTTATGGCCAGAAAGCTCACCATCAGATCGTTGGGATCGCGTCCCATCAGACAAAACCGCATTGATGAAGGCCTCTCATCCGTTGGAGAGACCCATTACACCGCTATCTACTTATTGCGCCGACTGTTGCACTTAAAACACTTTTGCAAATTATATCTTAGCCAACTCATTGCTACTGCGTTGTGTTTAGTAAGATCGACACCTGTTCTATTGCTTTGAGCACTCATTCATCCATCCAATTTATCTGATCTAAGCATGCATATCGGACGAGCTTAGTGCTGCAGAGAAAATCGTCGAAGAAGTTATGATCGACCTCATGGTTGAGAAAGTGATGTCCACAAGTGTTCGAGCTTCCTCGATGAGAGGAATGCAAGCCTCTCCGTCAACTACTTGCAGATCTGGACCATCCCGACCGACAGCAGAGAAATGAACCAAGCACCGAGATGACTTGGCAAACGCGAAACTAATCCCAACCATATTACCCAACTACATCCCGCCTCTAACCGGTGCGGTGAGTTGTGACAGTGTCCCAAGGGACTTTGATTACACCATGGTTACTGCGTACCTCCCGAAGGGGATACGTGCAGTTAGAATGCAACAGGATAAGATCGTGACATTGAAGTTCAGCGACTTCAACCCAGGAGACTGCAAGAACCATAGTATGCTCACTCCTTACAAATACTTGACCAGGACAAAGGGGAAGAACTCGAAAATAATCCCCCAGCCATGGACTATGAACCTCGCGTGGTCCACCCTCTTGAATGTAATGAAGATTCCACACTTTGGAAGGCACCAAGAGGTTAATGTGTGTGTTAAGATCATGCTCTCATGTTACCATGGCGGCTACCTATGGCTAGACTGACACATCGCAGTCAATCCAACGTTGATCCATAGGATCACCAGATTGAGCATGTAGGGACCCAACCCGCAGGACTTCTACCCAGGGAAGGCTACAGATCGCGCATTGGCACAGAAGATCAAAGACACATATGGTGATGTAGAAAAGGGAAAGCAAGGCTACGAAGTAGCTTCCATCTAGAATGGTGCAATGCACCTGGCCTGCCAGCTGATCACAGGAAAGCTCGTGAGAAATAACAGACCTACACAGGTCACAGGATTCATTGTTGACCTCGCCGGGAAATGTGTATAAGGACTCCAGATGAACTGGGTGAAGTACTTGGTCAACCAGATGGAATTAGACTGGCGTGAATCTCAAGATCAGGGCTATGAGTTCCATTTTAGCTGGCTCCTGATCCTCATCGCATTTACCACTTGGGAGATGACGGAAGGTGCAACCTTCCCATACATTGAGTCGTTCGAGTCGCTCACTGCAAAGTTCACCACGCTCTGGTACTCAAGCGATATGGGAAAACAGTGGCAGTCGAATGCAGTCTTTCATACATATTATCTCCAACTGAAGAGGGCTATCGAAGTTGTCCCTTGCATGATGCCAAACACCCTACATCGGTTCCGACCCCTCATGAAGTTTCGCGCAGATCATCACTTCATTTATATCACCACGTACGTAGATGAGCATAAAGAAGAGCTTCAGTCATACTACAAGCTCACAAAGGAGGACCTCGAAGAGATAACCAAGGACTGGTCTACAGAGCTCCTCATCCCCACTGAACCTACAGAAATTTCAGACACTGAACTAATCGGCAGCCTTGAGACCACTCATGAAGCAAAGGATACTCTTGGACCAAGCAGAAGGAAGAAGACTGAAGAGGTCCAAAACTTGAACAGCGCATCGGAAGAAACTACTTCAGTATCACCTGACCGAGGGGGTGATGACGAAGTAGATCAAGAAGAGACCCATGGAAAAGAATATTAGCAGAAGCAGGGCGAAGTAACACCGCCTATGGATCCTGTTGATGAGGCTGATCCCTTGAAGAAAAGGAAGGTTTCCCCCACAAAACCCACTTCTTGAAAGAAATCCAGAGCCACCTTGACTAAGATGCAGACTGTGCTCACTGTAGATGACTTCGACTTCATAATCACAGTTGTAGCAGATGCCTCGCGGGACATCTTGCAGAAACATGAAGCCAAGCAGGAGGAGATGTACGACAGGATCGAGGTTGAACTCAGAGGGGTACAACAGACCCTTCAATCCAAACGCACAGTATCCACTGCGCCCCCACCATCAGAAGAACCAGAGTTGGGAGATGAGCCTGCCCAACTCCGTAGACTAGTTGATGTGACCGAAGCTCACCTTCGTCAAGCACAAGCTGAGAAATACCAGGCCACAACGGCCCTGAAACAAGCCCAAGAAGAAATGGTAGAGCAACGTTGGGTCGCACAACAGGAGAAGGATGACCTTCAAGCCAAGTTTGAAGAAGAGAGGGCACAGGTCAAGCAAGAAAAAGAGCAGTTACTCAAAGAAGCAATCGACAGAGCACTTCGCTCTGTGACAGGCTTAGAGCCAAAGGCATAAGACCAAGTGGAGCATCAAGTAGCGCAGCTTACAAAATCTATCCAGCAGCTTCAACAAATAATAGCAGAATTAGAGCTACGAACAGTGCCCAGCACTCCGCAGGATGTGCGGGATCAAAGAGAAGCAACTGCTTAAAGCGCAGTTGAGAGAATCAAGGCCCTCGCCGTGGAATGTAAACAGTTAAGTGATCGCAGTGCCCAAACTTACGAGCGACTCACTGAGGATCCTGAACTGAAGGCACTGGATTCATAGCTCCAGGAGGCAAAGCAGCAAGCAGAAATAGTACAGACGCAGTTGAAGCCCCTGTCAGTCGTTGAGAGGATGAAGCGATCCCAAGAACAGTGCACTTCTCAACAGCAGGTCCACACCATTCAGAGAAAAGTCATGGAAGTGACTCAGAGGCTCCAACCAACATAGGATGAGGCTTGCCAACTATTCGCAAAGATTGAAGGCTGAGGAGAAGAACTAGAGCAAGTCGTCATTGTAGTTGAACAACGCTTAGAGGGAATGTCAATGAAGCAGTTATCCAAGAGCTCGTCGAGCAGGAGGTCGTGGCGCAGCAACAGGTCGAAGCAGCTCGAGCCAAGCTTGAGGCTTTTGAAGCAGAGCTACCCAGACTAGAGTGACTCGGGACGAGTCACAGGTGAGTGTTGGGGGATTTTTGGCCCTTGACCAAGTTTTGAGGATCCTTGGTCATGTTTGACCTATTTTTGGGACTTCGATAGGTTGTTGAAGGCGAAGTGCAAGTCGAAGCGTAGATCGCGGGATCTTGGCCCCTTTTTAGGGATTTTTGGGTTTTGGGCTTATGTAACGGGTATGGGGATGTCAACCCATGGGTTTACCCATGTTTAGGCCCTCTTTGTAATGTTTAAATAGAAGTCTAGGCGATGTAAGAGAAAGGGGGGAAGAAGAGGTTTTTGGTGTTATGCTAAGTGCAAGCGATGATTGTAAATTCTTTGTGCATGTTGTGTGAGATTTGCAAGGCTAAGTGCAAGTGATTGTAGGCTTTGTGTTGTAACTTAGGGAAGGAGGATCTAGTGGAGTGCGTGCATATCTCCTGTCCTCTCCAGAGTAAGATATCATGTCTTTGTGCATGTAGAAGATTGACAAAAATAAATAAAGAAGAAGAGTTGGTGGACGTAGCCCCAGGGTAGGGGTGAACCACGTATATCCCGTGTTGTGTTTGATTTGTGCTTTATGGTTGTTCTCTTGTTTATGTGGTTAAATGCTTAGTGCATTGATATATGCTTAGAAGATTCTAATAGGATAGCTTAGTGTTGAATAATGTGAATGAATTCTAGATCTGATCTATGTTGGTATGCTTAGTGCTTGAATCTATTAGACTTGTGTGAATACTGTGCTAATCTATTATTAGGGTTTAGCTATGTTGTAAACTAAGACTGAATATTGATTAACTATAACTGTTAAGTTCTTTGTTAAGGTGTTACAATCACAGATCTGTGTCCCACCTAAGGTTGCAGACATCTGGGTCCTGCAACCACCCCTGCCTCTACCTCGGGTGAGACTTCATCTGCTTCACAGGTGTTGCCGAAAGGGCTGGTAGTTAGGGTTTTTTTGGTGCATTGTTGTAAGTGTTGAACCCTGGTTATGCCCCTGTGCAACAGATACATCAAGCATATGTACGCGGCCATCAAGGCAAAAGGTGTGTATATGCTTCAAAACAAGGCCAATCAAGGGAGAAAGGTTGAAAACTCAGACCCAGAGTGAACAGGAACTGTCAAGCAATGATACGACAAGAACCACAATAGAAATGAGAGCAATCTAAGGAGAAAATTACTCCAAACCCTAAGAAAGAAGATTCAATCCCCAGTATGGTCGCCAATTATGTTACGAGGAAAATCTCTCTATGGCTAGGGTAAACCACAATAGACGAAAATGACTGCAGAAATCAACTCTATCCCAAACATATGTTATATAAACCAATATGCAAGCGAGATAAGAAAGAGGCCTACCTCGTCCAGATGTTCGATGAAGTCCATCGTTGAGCACTTGAATCCAAAGTTATATACCTGCAACTAGTTCTCAACAAACAAGCAAAGCAAGCATATGGTGATAATATAAAAGGTTAGCACATTAGATAGCATAATCCAATAATAAACATAACAAATACGCCCATGGATAATAACTCATATATTTGCAAGATATCAATTGGACGGGAAATGAGTATTTCTATTAATAAATGATTAGCAGAAGTGAAAATATTACAGACTTTCGTGTCGGCACGGTTCGGACCTGAGAAACTAAGTTCCTTCCAGCTAGGCCTCCACCACTTCAATCCTCCACTAAAGGCAAGCTCATAGAAGAGAGACAATGGGGTTCTCCATCAATAAGGGAAGAGCTTGGGGGTTGAACACTGTGTTCATACTTAAAGGATAAAAGGATGCAGACTCAATATGAAGTAATAATTCCTCCAGAGTAACTTTGCTCTCAAAGTTGAATTCTTCTCCTCTTTCCATAGCTCGGAATTGGCCCATCTATAACCTTCAAAATGGAACTGAAGGGCCGAGTCAAAACGTTTCTCATATATGGAAGGCCAAGGATCAGAGATCTCTTGTCGTGACATGGAAACCCGACATTTCATTTTCATTTTCTGGCACAAATCCTTATGTACGCAGGATGTAGTGGAGCAGCCTGCGTATACGCATGTTGTATAGTGTGCAAGATGCAAATATGTGGAAAAATATTAATTTTTGTCTCTGGATTTTATTAACAGGGAATATAAGTCTGCATAGGGAAATGGAATAAGGCCCTCTGTGCAAGATTGCATAGGGTGAGGCAAATCTTGCTATAACACTTGTAGGGTGGATAAATTTTAAATCTAACTTCAATTAAAACATGAATTGTGTCATCATACCTCGTTCCACTTCCATACGCAGCATTGGGACGTCGTACAACAACTTACGTTGCGCGATGATTTCTTGATGATGCCACATGTCCTTAATAGATTCGAATCCATGAAACTGTTAGAACTTTGATAAGACTGACTCTGGCTGTCTTGAAATGACATCATGACCCTTTAGTGACATGACAACCCACATCTTGTAAAAAAAACCCATAAGTTACATGGTTAAAAAAGAAAACCCGACCCATGACAAACAAACCTATAACTTATGATTTAGGAAAAAATTCTTCAATGTTCTTATTTGACCCAAGACATGACTTTATCCTATAATTTTTTTCAAAACCCTAATAACCTATTTATAGGACACTAACAGACTCAACCCCAATCACTATGACCCTGTGCTTGGGAGACTGTAAACCATCCAAACTATGTTCTAGTAAGTCAAAGAATACCTATCTATATATCCCTTTTGATTTAACTAGTTTGCACACACATTGAAATAAACGTGTGATTTGTCAATGTATGTGCAAACCATTTAAATCAAACTCACAAACCTCCATAAAAACACCAAGAACTCATTTCTTGTATGTGAGTTGCCTTGTATACATGTGCCTTAAGTAGATTTATAACCCTCAATGTCATGTAAAATGTTTGTTGTCCTTGATAACTAGAGCTAATCATGTTTTCTAATCCTACAATTGTGGTATTGGTTTTTACTTGGGAAAGGTTTGATGTGTTTTAGTGATTTAGTGAAATTGTCTCAGTGAAGTTTTCAGTACAATTTATGAAGGAATTATAATCTCTTGATTTAAAAGATTAATAATAGTATTTATTTGTAATATCGAGACACAAATCAAAAGGAATTTTTCAAAACTAATGGCAAATAGACTTGTTATCAACTTCCAAACTTATGAATGTAAATTCCACGGGATTCATCAACAACCTTGTTTATTCCTTTAATAAGTTTGTCATTACATTTGTTTGTAGGACAATTTCGAAACTCCTTTAATAAGTTTGTCATTACATTTGTTTGTAGGACAATTTCGAAACATTGTTTTGTAGGACAATTTAACTTGCTACTTGTATAATTATTTCAAGTTCAAATGTTACATTGTTTGTGATTACTATGTGTTACAATTATGTTTTTTGTAAATTATGTTGAAAATGGAATAACACACAACTTCTTAATTAGATGCTTAAAAACAACCCTTAATATCTTTTCATATAATATAGAAAGTAGTAATGAAGCAAATGTTGAGATGCTTAATGTTCACCCCACAAAAACTTCGGCTGTAAATTTTCCTTTGTATGTTCATTGTATGCCTTATGAGGGTATAAGTCACCATCGAAATCAGCTTTCAAGAATGATCTAAGGCTTAGGGGGTCTTTGCCACTGGACAAGCATGTGAATGCTAGTTAGTTATTAACAAAAGCTATGAATGCTTGGATTTTTGTTGAAGAATTAGGAATCAGTAATTGCATGGTGTTGTTCCTTTGATCTGTTTTCATATCATTCTTGGAGTTATATCTTATAATAAGCATAACAATTTGTAAGTTTTAGGAAGCTCAAATAGAAACAAAGGTATTTGTCATTGAAAGAAGGTATGCCATGGTCTTGGGTTTATAGAATCAAGGTTTTTGCTATATTATTATAATTTATAATATTCAATTTTGATATTTTAAAGAGGTTTTAGTAAATGTTTTCTCTTCTTTAACTATGATTTATGTAAGGTTTTTGCTATATTATTATAATTTATAATATTCAATTTTGATATTTTAAAGAGGTTTTAGTAAATGTTTTTTCTTCTTTAACTATGATTTATGTAATTGGAAATTTTAAATCAATTTCATAATATAATATAGCAATAATGTAAAAAATAAATAAACAAATAATATATATAGTTACCTTGGACTTCTAATACAGAATATTTTGATTGTATATATCATTAATTTTAAAATTTAACGATCGAAAGCATTATATTCTTTTTAGTCTGCTTCAAACTATGTCTTGAATAACATTATACATTTGTTTCAAATCACTTTTTTTTTTCCATGAAAATTTTTCTCGAATTTTCTCGATGTCCAATTCAAAATTGAGGATTATTTGGAAAAAAATCAAAAACTCTGAACTATTTTTAAATTGAGGATTATTTTGGCCCAAAGGGGTTGGATCCAATGGTGGAAAGCGAGGAGTTTTTCACCGTTGGGCAAGGTTCAGTGGAAAGCCAGGAGTTTTTCACAGTTGAGCAAGGTTCAATTCATGTGATGGAGCCATGGTGACACTCCTGAGGTAGTGAATGAACGGTGGTTGCACCTGTAGATACTATAGCCAAATGGTATCGCGGATCTGCACACATAAGTGATCAAAGCCCACCCCATGTCCTTCTGCCACCCCTCAGGTGTAGATACTGGTGACAGTGTGTTAAGCCACCATGATGATGTTAAAGCCTCCACCGTCTCGAACCCTGGGACAAAAATCCAACTAAGGGTTGGTGGCTCAGCCTGCTGGTCCCTAGTGACTTTTGATCTGCTTAGGATGCCTGAGTCTCAAGCCACAGGTTAATCGAAAAAAATAATTTAAAAAAAAAAAAAAAAAAAAAAAAAAAAAAAAAAAAAAAAAAAAAAAAAAAAAAAAAAAAAAAAAAAAAAAAAAAAAAAAAAAAAAAACAATTAATAAATAAAAAATAATTGATTTTTTAGTTTTTGTTATACTTAAAATGATTTTAAGTTTGAAATTACACTAAACATATTTATTATTTGAAATTTTCTTAAAATAAATTTTTCTTATTTATAAAATTATTCTATAATATAATATGTGATGATGATGATGATGGATTAACGTCCACTAAGACTTGACCTAATTGGTTTATGTGATCTTAAGAGGGTAAGTGATTACTTTGTGATTCTTTTAGAATTTACTGCTCAAAAGCATTAAGAGAAGCTTCAACATCACTTTTTGTTGAAAGCTTTGTTGAGTTAAGAGGTTAGGAAGGTTGGTAGTGTGATCAATATTTTGAAAATGAGATCTAATATGGGTATAGGCTGGACAATCTAAGAGAAAGTGTTTTTCATCTTCAACCTTATTAGCGTCACAAAGGTGACACACTCTTTTATCCCATGGCGTTTTAGGAATTGATCAACGCCCAGTTTCACTAAATAATAATTAAACCATAATATAATATACAAACTTAAAAAAATAAAAATAATAATTAACCCATCTTAGAATATTAAATGCCCAAAAAACTAACACGTCCTAAAGTATTGCATTAGGATTGAAGTCAACCAAACTCGATGAACAATGACCATATGCTTCCAAAAAATATGGTACCACCAAGAGTTATGAGGTCAATTTCAACTACACCATCAAGCGATATAAAAGAAGACGTGGCCAGAAAAAAATTATATAATGAAAACAACTTGATGTGAGTGTAAGCATGATAAGATAGAGAAAAAATGATGTGAAATTTATAAAAATCTATTTTAAAACACCAACATAATGTATAGATAAATATGAGTGAGACGTATGAGTTTATTGCATTGAATAAAATTAAAAGGGATTATAATAATTATACATTTATAATAAAATAAATTAACATTGATACATTTTATTCTTAAATTTTTTTTATTTTATTTCTAAATTTTTTAAGCATTGATAAAATAAAATCGTTTTTATATTTTTTTTTTATGTTTTTTTGTGTTTATTAGATTTAGGATTAAGATGGATCTATGTAAGTAATTACAAATCCAAAATTTCTTAGATTATGAGGTAAAATTGTTTTTGTTGGTAGTTTCTTATTCAATTTAAATCAAAGGTTGTGAAATTAGTATTTAGGTAATTGTTGGGTTTGAACTTTTTTACAGCAGAAAAAATTGCTCAATTATATTTAAAATATAATGTGTTCTCACATCAGATTACATCAACAAATAGCTACAATTGGTCTACTAGCCAATTAGAAGGAGGAAAGAGCAAGTGTTTTTTTAGAGATATTTCAAATAACTACAAGTATGAGAGGAGGAGTACAAATTTTGAGGAATAAGCCAAGAGTTGTTGCTACAAGTGTTCTAAGAGAGAATTGTTACCATACTAAAATCTGCCAAACTGCCAAAACAAAAAACTGGAGAATCCAGTCCTAAAATATTTTGGTGGCGAGTGTGGGGCCCTCGTGACCATCCAACCAATGGTTGTATATGATCAAACATGTTTTCCCTTGTAATGTTGTCTTTGATAGTAGGTCAGCTTCCATGTTGTACTCTCGAGAGGTATGAGTGAAGATGAGCTTCTTGAAGTGGCGTTGTAGTGATCTTATTATGTCCTTCCATGCCAAGAGTGTGATAGTTTGTAGCTTACCTTTGTGGTTCAGCCAGTCTATGATAACTCTTGAGTCCCCGATCAATTGAAGATGCTCAATATGTAGTCTAGATTCCAAATGAAGAGTAGCCCATGCAACCCATAGTTTTGCCCTTATGTTGGTGCCCGAACCGCAACAGAAAGTCCATCTATAGATAGAGTTTTTATTAATTCTTATCAGTCCACCTGCGCCACTCAATATTCCACTATGTTGTGTTGCGCCATTGAACCACCCTGTAGGAGTATCCTTAGTAATAATAGGTCTGACTAATGTCTTTTTTTTTGCAATGTCTGGGTATATGTTTTTCTAGCTTTGGTACAGTCCAAGAGATTTATAGGCAACAGTGTTGATAGAGGGTGGCTTATTGTCAAAGATTTTAATGTTTCTAGCCAGCCAAATAAACCAATTAACCAGTGCTAGGAGAAGCTTATAGTTGTGCTCGCTAGATGTCCAATGTTCAAAGCATGCAGAAATGGAGGTCCCATTCCAGACAGTGTTAATGTTGTTGTCCAGTACAACCTTGTCCCATACAAGGCGAGTGAAATTGCACTGTGTAAAGAGATGATTGATTGTTTCTTCATCCCTATAGCATAGTTGACAGATATTGGGGCCAGCCCATCCTTTTCTTTGGAGGTTATCCCAGGTGGGGATTTTGTTTTCGACAGATAGCCAGGTGAAGAGCTTAATTTTATGTGGAATTTTTCAATTCCAGAGATGCTTACGCCATCCATTGATGTTATTCTGCCAGACTGTGTTTGCAATGGTTGAGTATAATTTTTTAATTGAGATGAGGCCCGAGCTATCCCCTTTGTCCCACAAGACTAAGACTAAGACTTGATAGCAACATATGTGGGAGGATACTACCAACAGAGTTATCCTTATTGAACGATTTGGGGTTCTAAGCACTTACTAGTGATTAGTGGCATGATAGGGCTATAAATACCCATGGGGGATTCAACTTGTTGACCAATATCATATCACATTCATTCACAAAGGAGGGTTTTTAAATTGTGAAAAATAGAGTCAGTATATTGTAGGTATTGGGGGGGGGCAGGGGGTTGGTGCTTTGTAATTATTGAGGGGTATAAAAGGGGGTATCTTGTAAAAAGTAGGGGATATATAGTAAAAACAAGAGTTTTTTATTGGAAATATATATTGGGAGGTGGGTTCAACAAAAGGATTTTGAGAGGTACTTATCAATATCTAGTTAAATTAGAGGTATTCTTTAATATCACATGAACACACATGTTATGTTACAGGTTTACTAATTGGAGACCCCATGTAAATACCTTGGAACAATGTTAAGAAGTAAGGGCTATTTTTCCTCGTGCAAAACAAAACCTATAGATCCAAAACATCTTCCTCCTTTATTATTGGGAAGCAGTGATCACACTTCAAAGTCTCGTAATAAAAAATTTAAGTGTATACTTTATTCCTAAATTTTTCTTTTTACCAGATGTATTCCTTATAATGGTTATGATTTTGGGGAGATTTGATCATGGCTTTATCAATTGGGATTTAATTCCATATGAATTTCAAGAATTCTCACCCTTAAGCACCAAATCCCACTGAGGCTAATCTTGATTATGTGGAGAATGAAATGTGGATAGAAATATAGACGAAATTACACATGTTTATTGCAAAGAGAACAACAATACAGTGAAACCCAAATTCTATTAATGAATGAAATAGAAAATACTGCAATATGTAAAGCAATACAACTGGTCAAAATGGTGGTAGCTTATCTCTAAAGAGACATGTGTCGGTTATGCTCATTCGCAAGGAGATTGTTTACAAGAGGTTGAAATCTCTTTGTAACATAAAGTATAAAATTCGAAGAGGAAAAAACACTAAAGATCCAAAACTCTAACCCTGGGACATGAGGCGACTAAAAGGAATGTGGACTGAAAGGAACCTAGTTGATACATCAACTTCCCAAGGCCAGAGATTTCACATAAAAACTTTGTTTGGGGCATTTATTGGATCGTTACAAATCTTATTTTATGCTCTATGTGTTTGGCAAGCCCTGCATTCGTAGAATTTGGGTCATGTTAACTACCAAAAACGCATGGGAAATACCCTAAAAATTGGTCGAAAGTTCAAGGTCTATAAAACCATAGTAGAGATGCTCAGATGTAAAATATTATGAATCAATGGATGAGGTGGGTGGCCACTAGTATCCACTTAGCTTAGTCATCCCACTAGGAAGAAATGGTCTCTATTGCATCATGTTCCTCCATTAGATGGGGAAAATTTTGTTGAATCTGACTCCTAGTGAGCCACTTGCCTTGGTAAAGGAGATGCACTACTTTGACAACCTAATAGAGTTGTATATTATGTTGGTGATTTCCCTTCATATTAGTGTTTATGATCCAATCAACTATAGTGAGTCCAATGCAATCAGGGTTGAGTTATGCATGAGTCAAGTGTTCATCCACCTCTGGGGTGTCCAATATAGATGTAAAATATGGTCGATGCAACTCCACATTAAAGAACTCCCAAATTGAAGAACATGTGGATGCAACAGATAAGGATAGGTCCTATAATCCTTAGGATTTATGCCTGATAGACTTTTGTGTCCTTAGCTTTCCCTTTTGCAGTTGTTTAACCCATACTCTATGTCTTCCAAAGTAAAATCCTCTTGATTTATAATAATGGTTTGAATGTTGTTCACAACATTAGGAGATTAATAAAACTTCTTAAGGTATGAATTCCAATGCCTCAAGGAAAATATATTATTTTCTTTAGTTTTTTGAGTAAAAGTTTACCTCTATAATTTTTAGGATTGAATTTAGAAAGAAGTAAAAGCTTCTCTTAATTTCAACATTTAAAGACTTGTCAAAGGATTCATTGATGGTTTTTATAGAAATTTTACACTTTCAAGAGTTTGTGTTCATACAATTTGAGGTTGTTTTTGTAAAGTTATGATACAGGCCTTCAATATTGTTATTACTTACCAAGAGATTTAATTCATTTTTTAAATCCTTTATACAAGATGAGCTTTATTTTTATCAAAGAGCTCTTGCTTTTCATTATTAGATTTTTCTTCTATGGGATTCTTATGCATGACAAAGTTTAGAGTTAGGATTAAGGGTCTATGATCTAAGTATAGCTCATGGTCATTTATGATGTCAAAATCAGTTACTTGGTTGTATACATGGATATTAGATATACCATGATCTACCACACTATTGCCAAGGCCATGAATAGAAGTCATGGGAGATTGGATTTATTTTTTTGGCATTCCTTTGTGATGATCCTAACCATAAATAGGTGGTCCACGGCTGAATGATAAATTCTAAAGTCGGCATGGCCTTTGGCCCTTTTCCACGACTTTCTAACCATATGCTAAACTTATTTTCCATAATAATTCCATGTAACTTGGATAAAAGAGGGCTAATCATAACGATCCTATAATTCGAGGGATTCTTTTAAAAATAGGAACAATTAGGCATAGAGTCCATGGCTTTGGAAAGCGTCATTCAATTACCAAATTGAAGAGCTTGTGCATGTGAGGGTAAGGACAAGTCCTCCAATTTTTATAATTTACGCTTAATAGCCTTATATGTCCTTAGCTTTCCCTTTTGCAAGTTGTTTAACCTCGAACTCTATGTCTTCCAAAGTAAAAACCCCTTGCTTTGTAATAAGGGTTTGAATGTTGTTCATTGCATTAGAGGACTAACAAAGCTTATTTTATTTAGTTTTTTTAGTAAGAATTTACCTCCAAAATGTTTTAGGATTGAATTTAGAAAGGTGTAAAAGATTTTCTTGCTTTCAACTTTTAGGGACTCGTCATAGGCTTCCTGATGGCGTTTATAGCCATTTTACACTATTTATCATACCAAGGGTTGGTCATTTGATTTTCCTTTTTACTTGAAACTTCTAGAGACTACTTGTTGATAGAAGTTGAAAGCGTTGTTGTAAAATTATGATAGAGGTATTCAATATTGTTATTACTTACCAAGAGATGCAATCCATTTTATTACCAAGAGATTTAATTCATTTTATAAATCCTTTATAAGTTGAGCTTTATTTTTGTCAAAGGTCACTTGCTTTCCATTATTAGATATTTATCTATGGGATTCTTATGCATGTCAAAGTTTAGAGCTAGGATTAAGGGTCTATGATCCAAGTCTGACTCATGATCATTTAAGATGTCAAAATTAACTATTTGGTTGTGTTATCCCTCATATTATGTGAGGATTGCACATGTGACTTTGATCACATGATTCAGATATTTGCAGGGTGGGATCATGATTCAAGCCTTCCAAAGGTTGAAATTTAGGTAGAAGTTCTTCCAAATTTGCATTGTGGACTATTGGGCTTGATTTGGAGGTAATACTTTTCATTGATTGGATGGTGTCTTGGTGGAGGAGATTCATTTTCTACTTGAGTGATTGTCATGGTCATGATTCATATTTTCTTTTTCTTCAGATTACATTGATGGATCATCCTCTTAATATACATATTTTGGTGGTTATGAAGCATTCTACAGCATCATGGTGTTTCCTTGGGATACTTGTTCATCGAGAGGGTGCTACACGAACTTCATTCATACTATTTGAGTTTGTGATGGAGCATCTTAGTGTTTTGAGGATGACTTGGCATGATTCATCTTAATGGAGGTCCACTACTTGGGTGCCTATTGGAACCTAAGGGTTGAAAGAGATTGTGTGCATGCCACAATTTAACACTGCGTGTGCTACAAGTCAACATTACGTGCACTTGAGAATATACACGTCGTGGTGCCAAGTTTCAGCATCTGTGCCAGCCAAAAATGTACTATGCGCGCCAACCCATTTTGTATTGTGCACAAACACTTGAAGAAATCGGATGCAGGTCAAATCCAAAAAGATCATTAAGAACCATTGTAACTAATTTTGTAACAACTCGACTGGTCATGGTCGAGGTTATGGATGAGATGGCAAGCTCGTTATGATAGCCATGCTCTATGAAAGTTATGGGAGGATGCATTCAGATATGTAAGGGTTGGGATTTTGAGTAAAGGGAGAGTTCATTGTATCATAAGCATTAGATGAGTCAGAGCTTGAGGTAAACTTAGTTTTTACTTCTTCTTATGTATGGTTTTTGCGTGAGAGAGAAAGTAGATCGAGATCTAAGCGCATGGCTCATCTCTATGTTGGATGTTTATGTATCTTAACCAGGCTACGACCCTACTATATATCACTACTTTGAATGAATGAAATGGATGAGTACAGTCTGAATACATTTATCTCTACATCTAATGAGTTCTAACTTGAATATATGTTGGCCTCATGTTATTCTATGCAGTAGCTTGTAGTAGTTATGAATGAATGGATTCCTAGTTAACAAAGGTTTATTGTATATTGTATTCATTCACACCTTGCACAAGAATGATGGTCTCTATGATTCTCATGGCATCTTGGGTGAGACCTTCTTCAGTCCTTGAAGATTGAATATGTTGGTGCTTATTGGGTTTTGTTGGTAAATCTTATCAAACCCTAGTCTTTAACCCCCCCCCACTCGAGCCAACAAATGCTTGTTGCTTAATCTCTTTGATCTCAATGATGCACTGTGATTTTAACTTAGGCTTATAAAATTCCCTAGTTAGGTCTCTCTTTATCTCCATCAAGGACCTTGCTTGTACCACAGACGCAGTTTCCTTGTACTTCATGTACCACGTCAAAGCTCTGTCTCTTAAGGTGGTCTCCAACTGTGCAATCTTGGATGCTTCGTATGTGACTCTCTTCACAGACCATATCACTTCACATGCAAACCAATGTTGTTATGCATCGTCCCTTCTCATCCCATGAAATGTGGGAATCTTTGGAGTTGAGTCTTGGTTCGCCATGCATGTTCTCACACCCTATCTTCCTAACCGACCACTGCTTGTTTTTGTTGATACTAACGTTCCTCCTTGCAAAGTATTGTTGAATTTGATTTCTCCTCCGCTCATATATTCTCCTACTTCTTCTTCTACTTCTCTTACCTCTGCATGTTGTTCGGTTTCTTTTTCTTGATGAAAAATTGGCAATGGAGGTGGTTCAAAAAGGGGTTTCCTCCATACTCTCTCATCATCTTCGGTGAGGGATCCCAAAGAGATTCCTACCTTTAGTCACACAAGTCCACTCACAATTGTTAAGGCCTCTTCCTCTTTTTGAAGGGATCTGTTGCTATCTTATGTTGTATTGGCGCTACTAATGTGTGCCCCTACTTCCTCTGATGTGACTACATCTCTAGTTATCCAAGGGGATCTAACTTCATCTTTTTTGACCCAAATCCCACTACTTCTAGCATCCTCTCTTGATACCTTACTCCTAATGTCACATCTCTTTGATGGCCTCTCTTCTTCCATGCTTCTCTTTTGAACATAATTTTCTCCCACACACCCTTTTAGTGTGGTTTATTTTCTCTTTGTATTGGGTCTGCCTACTCGCACTTCACCCCTTTCTTTCCTTTGCCCACTCCTATGCTCGACTTGCCTCCTTAGCTCAACTCTTCTTGTGTATATCTCGACTCTTTTCCTCCTCTAATATTCCGAGTCCATTCTCTTCTCACCTCATCTCATTTTCTTTTGGATCCGTTCTCTCTCCCTTTTCTCCCCTTCTTTCCCTCCCCCCCTCCATGTGGGAGGGTTTACTTGAAAATTCTATCAGGATCCATGTGCATTAACCCCTTCTCTATGAACAACATCTTTATCCACAAAGGTATTTCTTCCAATAATATCCTCCTAGGGCCGATTACAAACTTCCTTTTAGCATTGTTGAAGGAATCACTGCACTCGATAGAAAAATCCACAATATACCCTTCTTTCACATGCTCAAACTAGAACTTAATAGCTATGGCCCACTTATTATCCACAAATTTGAGCCTATTGATGTTATTTTGGTCCCAAACCGGTGATTCTTAGGCTCCCTAAGCAAAGTTAATTTATGCATGCCTTCTTATCCATTCATACAATAAACAAGGAAATTCAACAAGAAAATTTCATGTAAATTTGTATAGATGTACCTGTCTTTCCAATGTTTGAGGTTGATCTACAGGTTCCTAGTCTCTCATTGCACAAACTCGTCCTCCTTCTAAGTTATCCAATATTGTATCTCATTCCTGGAAGGTTTCCACCTCATTTTATCCCTTTAACATGTAGTACAAAACCTTCAAGTCCCGACAACGGAACCATTTGTTGGCCTGATTGGGGGGTTAAAGACCTAGGATTAGACAAACTTTACCAATAACACCCCATAAGTGCTATCATATTCAATCTTCAAGGGTCGAAGAAGGTCTTGCCTAAGACACCATGAGAATCACAAAGACCATCGGTCTTGTGCAAAGTGTGAAGGAATACAGTATATAGGAAACCTCCATTAACTATGCATTCATTCATTCATAACTACTATAAGCTACTGCACAGAATAACATGAGACCGACATACATTCAAATCAAAACTCATTATATGTAACGATAAATGTACTCGGACTGTACTCATCCATTTCATTCATTCAAAGAAATGAGATATAATAGGGTCGTAGCCTGGTTAGTATACATTAACATCCAACACAGAGATGATCCATGCACTTAGATCTCAATCTACTTTCTCTCTCATGCAAAAACCATACATAACAAGAAGTAACAACTAAGCTTACCACAAGCTATGTCTCATTTATTGCTCACAATACAATGAAAACTCCCTTTACTCAAAATCTTGACCCTTACATATTTGCATGCATCCCCCCATATCTTCCACGGAGCATGGTAATCATAACGAACTTGCCAGCTCATCCATAACCTCGACCATGACTAGTCAGGTTGTTACAAAATTAGTTACAATGATTCCTGAAGATATTTTTGGATCTGATCTACATGCAATTTATTTAAGTCATTGCACGCAATACAAATGGGTTGGCACACGTAGTACATCCTTGACTGGCACAAACATTGAAACTTGGACCACATAGTGTATATTCTCAAGCACTCATGGAGTCTCTGTCAACCCTTATGTGCCAATAGTGCCCGTGATTTTTTGATGATTTTTGGCACTTGGATAGATTTGTGAAGGGGTTTACTATCATTTTTGGTAGAGCACTCTCCCACTCTTAAATTCATGTCACATAATTGGAGGTCAGCCTATACAAATTGTAGCTTTTGAGGAGCCTTCTGCCTTGGGCATTGCGACATCTTCTTGGGAATTTATGACCTTGCCTTGGGCATTGTAGTAGTGAATTGGTCATTGTGACCTTGCATTGGGTGTTGTAACATTGCATTGGGCATTGTTACATTGCATTGGGAGTTGTGATGTTGCATTGTGAGTTGTAACATGTACCTTGGGTGTTCGAGGAGGTTACTAGTATGTATATTCCCACCTCGAGGAGTTTGTTGATGGAGTGCTCACTTATATGTACAACATCTCAACATTTATATCATTGATTATTGCTAGAAAAAAGTTGTGCCCTTTTCCAAGGTGTTTGTCAACATTTTTCACATGGATTGGGGAGTTAGTTGATGGTTGATCCCTCACATTAGGGGATATAACTATTTGCACACATTCGCATGTTATTTTGGAGTGGACATTCCACTATTTTATTGTTGATGCATTTTCTTGTTGGAGCCTTAGTTCACACGTGGGATACCACTCTAGAAGGGCACACTTATGGAGAATATTATTCCTTGGTCAAACCCTCATCTAAAGGAGGTGCCCTACCTTTTAGCTCTATTCTTGGATATGGTTACTAATTAACCCCGTTATTTTACCATTGTTTGACTTGTCTCATGGAGTTATCTACCCAAGAGATTTATTGTATTGCCTCCCTTGGATATTTTATTGTGTCTTCTTGGAGGAAGATATGGATCTCAAACACTCATTGCTACTTTTAGTAAGGAAGTTGTTGAAAGGGATATTTCATTGTTATTCCTTGGAGGAATAATGGATCTAGGAAAATAAATACTTTTTTATTGTAAACGAAGATAGAGTTCAAACCTATATAAGGGTTTATTCTCTCCATTTGATGTATGGTTGGATTGGAGGAGAAGTCTCGTGGAGCTTGGTTGAATATTTGTTGGATGTATTTGGAGGATAAGAAAATTGCTTAATGGATATGAAAGTATTCTAAATCTTTATGCTATCTCATGTGGATGAAATCTTCTTGTGCCATGGTTATGAATGGCGTAAGATCATTCCTCTTTTATTGTATTTATCGCTGGGATGTTCTATATTGATGCATGTTTTGTTGTATTAGGTTATATACACTTACAGTTCGTTCCTAATAAGTATATTTTTCATAGACATGAGACTCTATCTATATTAGTGGCTTCCCTTGATAAATTTTTGAAGTTTTGGACAACAAGGAAAGAGTTAATATAGCTTGTGTTTTACAACCATATTATTCATATTTTTCTTAATAGGACAACTTTCCATTGAACCATGACTTGATCCCATTTCCCAATGGAAAGACACTAGTCTCTAGTCCATCCATCCACCTTATTTTTTTCAACTTCAAAAAAAGTTGTTTTACTAGAACTTTCTCTTTGTTTCACCCTAGACCTTATTGCATAAGTTCTAGTAATCATATTGTAGGGAAGCCTTCCTTGAGCTAGAGGAGAGTTGGACTAAAGTGACAAATAGGGTTAGTGAGGTGATAATGACCTCCCTCGTAGTTACACCAAAGCCTTGCTTAAGCTTTAGGACTTTATCTCAAGAATTGGTAGTTTATGTGATAACATGTTGTATACAAGGATATCATATATAACTTAATTTACCATACTATTGCCAAGCCCATGAATACAAGTCATATAGTTATAATTTGACCACTTCATTAGACCATTGCAAATTATTAGGTCTTGAAAACTGCAAAGCTTGATTAGTTTGGAACCAAACAAATTTTCACCTAAATCGTGTGAGCTTCTTTTGAATTTGCAAGCTAAATCAAGGTCCTCATCTAACCATAGGGGGTTATGGTTGGAGATGTTGCTTATGATCATAGCTTGGTTACTTGTAGTTCTAACATTAAAGTCCACTGGAAAGAGGAAATTACCTTCATTTCTAATACTATAAATATCATGTTCTAAGCCATTGTATGGACAACTTTAATCTAAATTGTTTTTCTTATAAAAGGTAGAATTTATAGGTGCAAAACAACATATTGCTAAATATATTTTTTTATCAGTAATGCCTGAAATCTCCATCCATATGTACTGATTGAAAATGTCTTTCTTATGTAGCCTAATATAAGGTGAAAGTCTTTCAAGAACCCAAAATCTAAATACATATATAAACATCATCACTTGCAACCGTTCAATGATAAAATTAAACACATATAACTTATGATTATAGAATTAACAAGAAGGAGTAGGTGGGGAGAAACTTACCTGAAAGATGAAGGAAACCACTTACCTATGGCACTCTAATCCTTGATCCTACTACTGCAACAGAGTGTGGGGGATGACTCTCCACCCAACCAACCCCTCATTCATCGCGACTGAGATCCATCGAGCCTTCAATCCACTACGATGCCAGCTCTTCTTAGCATTGCCCTCAAATTTCCCAAAAATAATGAGATGCCCTTTTCTCCTTCTTCTCCATCCTTATATAGAATCCATCAATGGTAAAGAACTCAATCCCTAGGATCCATTATTTAATTCTTTATTGTATTTAGGGTTTCTCCATAAATTATTGTTACTTATTTTATCATTTTCTTTTATTACCAAAATATTCGTAATAAGTACTTATTATGATCGCTTTAGGATAATTAATATTATTATTTATTTGTGTGTTTAATAATAACAGAGCATGATATACTCCCTCCCTTCAAGGAACTTCATCTTGAAGTTAACGTTAACTATGTTGCTTATAGATTTTTAATTAATTCCCCATATCTTCCACAACACCCTTTGTTGGACTATTATAAAGCCACCAAGTAACTGCAACAGGCATCAAAAGTCCACATCACAACACCATGGAAGTGTGAGTACTCTCTAGCTTTCTTCCAGACTTTTGGAACCATGATTAAAGCCTCTCGATCTATCTGGAGCCCCACGGCTTGAGACCTCGTATGCCTAAGCAAGCTTCTGGTCCAATACTCACATACGTCGTTCATCTCAAAAGTTTGACCTCAACTCCCTACACAACTACCTGGTATGATCCCCATGCATCAAAGTCCAATTCCACAACACCACCAACGAGCAACATTCTAGCCATTCTTCGGGACTTCGACATCACAATTCCAATAGAAGGCATAAGAATTATTGGCATAAGTAGTTGATTGAGTTGCCCCCAACCCATAATGTGTTACTTGTAATATTCTCCTTCATGGTTATGGGCTCAAACAATATCATCAAATAAACCAACTTTCTTGGTCACTAGTGGATTTCCTGACAATCACTACCTCACAACATGCAACCAATGAATTAGTTATAATCATAATATCAACATATTAAAGAAAGAATCCACATGCTAACTCTCGCATGTCATCATAAACATCTTATCATAAAAGAATTCCATGCAATTACATCATGTCATCACATCAGGAGATACTATGATAAGAAATCTAACCTCAACGTATATTTATCAAAGATATAACATTGCATCAACATTATAGATGGAACCACGTGTTATCAGAACATCATAGCATAACATCATGAAAATGATTATGATCCCAGCACATATGCGGAGTAATAAAATATCAAGAGTGTTCTTATCATGATTCATCAACAAAATCAAATTTACTAGCCTGCATAAATACATAGTGAATATTAGTTTTTATCTTTAATGCACGAATTATCATCAAACATCCATCTAGCCCATGGATCTACTCGGTTAATTTTAACAACCCAGGTTGGATAATTAATATTATGAGTGTTAGGTTCTCATCAAGATACCAATTATTTTTCAACAGTCATTTCCTCTTCTTTCAACAACAAGGGGGTACATATAATCACCTTATCAATATGATAAAGTTTTCATTAAATTTTCTTATATTAATACACATTTAACCTTCAAGTAATCCCCAATCACCAAATTCACCATAATCAAGAAATGTATTCTTACTAAGTAGTGAAATTTCACGACAAGTTATTAATTACATTAAATCATCAAAGTCCAAATCAAATTTCTATGTTTATCATGACATTAATAAGTGCATCTACTATTAATTCAGCCTTTTGTTTCTCTATCTTGTAGTACTCTATATATTTTGGATCCCCCAAGGTACTAATGTCACCTTGCATCCCCGACTCAAACCATTCCAAGGATTGTTATAGCCAAATTAGGTCACAACCTTTTAAATTTTCTAACATGCTTTATCCACAAACATGGAGGAATGGTTAAACTCCAGTGATTTATCCATCACTTGGTAATTAGTCTTTCCTAATCCCAATACATAACCAATCCTTGGCATATTGGCTTCTTACTCTTCATAATAGGTGTGTACTCATCAATCTAGCTTGAGCACATAATTGATTTCACTTTTATTACAACTCAACAATATGAAAGCTCACAATTCAATTATTCCAATGCTTTGGAACTAGTACCACCTATATTTCTCAAACACTGCCTCCTGTGAATAAAATCTTGAAGAGACTCTAAAGGCTAGCATACACTCCATACCATGCTTTAGAAACCATAAGGAAAGCCATAGAAAAATTTTCCACCAACCTGCTAAATTAAAAAGTAATGCTCAAAATGCCTCTAAATCCTCTTTTAATGATTTTCAATCATATAGTCATCTCACTCCAGCAAAATCACAAACTCATTTAACACTATCAAATGGGCATATTCCTAAAGATTGTAAAGTAAAAAATCAAGGCATATGAAACATTAGCAATGTAAAATTTCAATCTATTTCATATTTCCTTGAGAATTATTTTTATGTTGAGGCATAAAGTCACTCAATAATGTAAAGACTCTTCCTAGCAAGTTCCACCATTCATACATTCACATGAAAATGAAATTCAATCCTTTACCATTAGGTACATAAGACAAAATGTTAAGTGAAAATGATGATGTTTTGATCAATAACTATTGGCACACATGCAATCAATTTTTGAGAAAAATTCCAGTAGCAAGATGGAAGCAAGGAACTTCTTCCTTTGAAAACAAAATCATTCATTCAAGCTCTTTTCTTTCCCTCTTGAAGATGTGACATCTTCAGAGGAAGACAACATAGTGATCCTAAACAACTCAACAATCACTCGAATCCATCTTATATATACTCAACGATCCTTGGGTTTATATTGATAGAATTGGTTATGCAATATTGTTTCAACCTCGGTCTTTCTACAATGCTCATAAACCAACCAAGACATGGATATGTTCTAAAACGCAATCATAAATCCCTTGAATTCAAATTTAGGATAAAACCACCAATTTCCCTTTAAATTCACCCTAATAATCACATTTATCGTACCAATAATAATACACCCTACAAATGTGATGCATCCCCCCTACTCTCCCTCGGGATATGCAACCTCTCGGTCGAGGATCTTCAACTCTTCGAGCCAAATCGGCTCTCGAAAACCTTAATGGTCTCACTTGTGATTAAACACAGTCCCTTTCGGCCTTTGGTGTAGGTCCTATGACACCCATAGTCTCTCCCTTCGCGTTGTTGAACTATCAAGTTTCAGGCGCTAGCTCCTTTTCCATTAGCCCCTTCCTAGATGTGACCTCAGACTATGACCTCACGTAAGCACGTGATTGCGGGTGCGACCAAGAGTGGTCTGAGACCACACTGCTTTTCTCCCCACAATTCACTACCAATCGCAACGTATCCCTTTGGAAATATTGTGGTTTCGATTGCGACCTGCTCTCAGATTTTTAAAGTCCGAGCGCTTTCTGTCCCCGCAATTAAGCGTGACCGTTGATCTTGTAATCTCGGGCAGTGCCTATTGACCGATGGTTGAGATCTACCTCCTTTCCTTCCTTGTCTCTGGAGCATGCTCTCCCAGATTTCCACGATCTGTCGACGCGTGTCCCTTTCAAATCAACGGTCATGATTTGTTTCGGCAATTCGGGCTTCGGGAGTTTCAAACTCTCCACCCTTGCTTCCTTTGAAGTGGAAGATCTGTTGACACCTGTCCTCAACAAATGGACGGCTAAGATGAACTCCGGCTCTCCAACCTTCGGGAGTTCTTGTTCAGCGCACTCCTTTTTCTCCTGGAGGGACTTTCTCCGAAATGGCAGATCTTCTGCCACGCGTCCTCCCCAAATCAATGACTCTGGTTCACTTCAGCTATTCGGGCTTTGGGAATTTCAATTCTCCTACGCACTCGCTCCTCCAGGAGTTCTTTCACTAGAAGACAACAGATTTTTGTTGCATGTCCTTCTGAATCAAAAGGCTATGATTCACTTCGGGTCTTCACCCAAAGTCCACAGATTTTTGTCGCATGTCCTTCTGAATTAGATGGATACAATTCACTTCAGCTATTCGGGCTTCAAGAGTTTCAACTCTTGCACACTCGCTTTCTCCCGGAGTTTTTTTGCCCGAAGTCGACGATCTGTCGACACGTGTCTCCCACAGATCGACGGTTGTAAATCGCTTTGGCTCTTCGGGCTTCGTGAGTTTCAACTCATGTCCACTCACCTTCTGAGTGTTTTCACCTGAAGTCTTTGATCTGTTGACACATACCTTCTCATGACCAACGGTCAAGATCTACTTCGGCTCTTCGGCGATTTCACTTCCTCCTCGTCTACGAACTTCTTAAGTGCTTCCACTCCGGAGTTGTAAATCTTGCGCCACCTGTCCCTCTTGGCGATGAACAGTCCCTAACCACTTCGAGACTTTGGGACTTCGGTAGTCCATTCTCCTATATGCACCAAGAGACTTAAAACTCACGCACTTTGCCTAGATCCAACAATCTGGAACGATCCCACTCCCTCCTCGATGGATCTTGACCGATAACTCATGAAATCTTCAGAGCTTCAATCCTTTGAAGATTTCTTCCCGCTATCTCTTCTGAGCTTCATCCCTTGAGGATTTTGATCTCCCACGCACTCCTTGCGTTCCTGGGATCTCAACAAACTCAGATAGAAGGATTTCTTTGAAATAAATTCTTCCCACACTCCTTGCACTTCTTTGTTATGTTCCTTCGACACTTAGTCGCTCCTTGACTCTATGCACTCCTTGCACTTAGTCTAAGTTCTCGTCGTTTCTTCTGAACTCCATTGAGTCAATTCAAGACTCTGTCGATGCACTCCTTGCGTAAAATATGCACTCCTTTCATACGAGTTCTTAGAAGAGAAACGATTGAAACTTATCATGTTCATCACAATTTCATATGATCAACCATAGACAATCATACATAAACAAAATGAACTAAAACACATACAGAATATATCATTCACTTGATCACACATCAAATTTAACATTGTCTAAGGAATTGGAACAATTATGTATGTTCTATTCATCCATAAAATAAATTACATAGTATTACAGTTCTTCATTGCATCTTTCTTCTTTGCCTATATGCTACTCTCCTCTACTCTTCTCTACCCTGCTCTACTCTCTCCAATACAATACAACAACAAATCTATCTAAGGAGTGTCTCCTCGATCTCTTCTCCGTCCTGTCTGCAACCTATCCTATCAGTTCCTAACAGTTACCGACTTTGTCCTATTACAATAACTATTAGTTATTACTAGATAAGGGCTTCCACTCTCTATCTGCAACTCCTTACTGTTGTACAAGACTTAAAAAACAAGATATATTTAAAAACATTTTTTCCAAAATATCTCAACAACTTGTTATGTTTCTGAGTTACATGTTGATTTGAAATTATGTCATGTTGAGATGTCATATCCTTGTCTCCACGCTTGCTTCTTTGACTTTGAAGGCAATGCTACTGCATCATACTCCTCTAGCTAAAATATGCATGGGCTCCTCTCTATGAGATCCTGCATTGTTTTTCCATGCTTCAAAATATCAGGTTCAGTGACCCAACTTGAATCTTCCACTAGATGATCTTTCCACTTCACCAAGTATTCATGATATGTCTTCCTCCTGGTCTTCTTTCCAACTCTTTGTTCTATGATTTTCTCATCTGAGGTTTTTCTGTTGTGGGCAATTGTTCTTTCCACCAAACTTCTTTCTGATCATCTGCTTCTCCTGCATCATCTCTCCTGTAAGGATACATGTCTGCAACATTGAATATCGATGATATCCCAGCATTGTCTGGCAATCTAATTTCATAAGCATTGGCTGCAAATTTTTTGAGAATCATGCAGGGTCCTATCTTCTTCATCTTCAATTTGTTATATGTTCCCCTTGGAAACCTTTATTTCCTCAAATGAGCTAGAACTTCATCTCCTACTTCGAATTGAACTTCTCTCCTCTTCTAATCAATTCGGTTCTTATATTCCAGGCTGATGTCATGTAGCTGCTCTCTGACTCTGTCATGGATTTTATGCATTTCGGTTGCAAAATATTTTACATCAGCACTTCTGAATTCATCTTGATTCAGATCTCTCAACTCTGTAATCCCTCTTGGTTGTATACCATACACAATTTCAAATGGACTTTTTCCAGTGCTCATGTTCACTGAATTGTTGAATGCAAATTTTGCTTGTGCCAGAATCTGGTCCATTGATGATCTTGCTCAGTGAATAAACTTCTTAATAAGTTTCCCAGACTCATGTTTACTACTTCATTCTGTCCATTTGTCTGAGGGTGATATGCTCAACTAAAGTACAAGTGTGTCCCCAGCCTCCTCCATAGATTTCTCCAAAAGTATCCTACAAATTTTGTGTCTCTTTCTGAGACTATTCTCCTAGGCAATCCATGTAGTCTCACCACTTCTCTGAAAAACAAATTGGCTATGTGTGTAGAATCGTTTGTTTTCTGGCATGGTACGAAATGTTCCAATTTTGAAAATTTGTCCACCATAACAAATATGGAATCACTCCCTTTCTGGATTCTAGGAAATCCCAATATAAAATCCATATTGATTGCATCCCATGGCCTTTCTGGAACTGGTAATGGCTGATACAAACCAGTGTTTTGTTGTCTTCCTTTTGTTGTCTTCCAGCTTCATGCTTTGGTTTCTAGGACTTCTCTCAGTTGATTCCCTTACCTCTGCTTGAATTTCCTCCTCTGTTTCGTTGGCTTTGTTTTCTGGCCAATTTCTCTTCAACTTTCAAGGCTGCTTGATAAGCATCCTCAACTTTACTAACAAACATCATGTTGATTTCCTCTTGTATTTCATATCTCAGTCCATTGATATACCTAGTTGTTTTTTCATCATCATTCTCTTTCTGTCCAACCCTTATGTTCAGTCTATAAAATTCCTTAGTGTATTCCTTCACTGATAATCTTTTCTGTCTCAAGTTCTGCAATCTCGTGAACAGATTGATTTGATATTCCTTTGGGATAAATTTTGCTTTTAGCTTGGCTACCATCCTATCCCAACTTTTATTTTTTGCTTGCCCTTACATCTGCAATCAGCTTGCAGTTCATCCCACCATAGTGTTGCATGACCCTTCAGTCTTGTCACTACATGCTTCACCATCTTCTCTTCTTCGATATCTTCATAATCAAAGTAATTGTCCATAGCACGTACCCAATCCAACGATTCTTCAACTTCTAAATTGCCTCCATACATTGGTACCTCTATCTTTTCTCTGGCTCCTATTCTTGAAACAAATTTCAATAAGCGGTCTTTTGCAACATCCTCAGCTACATCTTCTTTGACCTCTATCTCTTCTCTTTCAACTTCAATGATATCTCCAGTGTCGGGTGCTCTCCTCTGCGATGTTTCCATGGCGTCCAGTCTCATTCTGAGTCACCTCATTTCCTCTTCCATTTATGGATTCGCTCTATGTCTTCTGGGTGGCATGATTTTGTTTCTTCGCCTTCTGATGTCTATAAACATAATCAAATCTTGATACCACTAATGATATCAATTTATCTTCTTTCTCCTTTGTCTGTTGTCTGCAAACAAATTCAACCTAGCTTTGATACCACCTGATGCAGCCCCCCTACTCTCCCTCGAGCTACGCGACCTCCCGGTCAAGGATCTTCAATTCTCCAAGCCAAATCGGCTCTCTGAAACATTAACGGTCTCACTTGTGATTAAACACAGTCCCTTTCAGCTTTTGGTGAAAGTCCTATGACACCTGCAACCTCTCCCTTCGCACTGTTGAACTATCAAGTTTCAAGCGCTAGCTCCTTTTCCATTAGCCCCTTCCTGGATGTGACCTCAGGCTATGACTTCACGTAAGCACACGATTGCGGGCGCAACCAAGAGTGGTCTGAGACCACGCTGCTTTTCTCCCTGCAATTCACTACCAATTGCCATGTATCCCTTTGGCAATATCGTGGCTTCAATTGCGACCCGCTCTTATATTTTTAAAGTTTGAGTGTTTTTTGTCCCCACAATTAAGCGTGACCATTGATCTTGTGATATCGAGTGGTGCCTCTTGACCGATGGTTGATATCTACCTCCTTTCCTTCCTTCTCTCTAGAGCACGCTCTCCCATATTTCCACGATCCGTCGACGTGTGTCCCTTTCAAATCAACGGTCGTGATTTGTTTCAGCAATTCGGGCTTCGGGAGTTTCAAACTCTCCACCCTTGCTTCCTCCAAAGTGGCTATCTTTCGAAATGGAAGATATGTTGACACCTGTCCTTAGCAAATGGACGACTCGGATGAACTCTGGCTCTCCGACCTTCGAGATTTCTTATTCAGCACACTCCTTTTTCTCCTGGAGGAACTTTCTCCAAAATGGCAGATCTTCTGCCACATGTCCTCCCCAAATCAACGACTCTAGTTCACTTCAGTTATTCGAGCTTCGGGAATTTCAATTTTCCTGCGCACTCATTCCTCCCAAAGTGCTTTCACCCGAAGAGAATGGATTTTTGCCACGTGTCCTTCTGAATTGGACGGCTATGATTCACTTCGGGTCTTCACCTGAAATCCACATATTTTCGCCGCGTGTCCTTCTGAATCAGACGACTATGATTATTTTCAGCTATTTGGGCTTCGGGAGTTTCAACTCCTGCACACTCGCTTTCTCCCAGAGTGTTTTCACCCGAAGTCGACGATCTGTCGACACGTGTCTCCCACAAATTGACGGTTGTGAATCACTTCGGCTCTTCGAGCTTCGAGAGTTTCAACTCCTGTCCACTCACCTTTTGAGTGTTTTCACCTGAAGTCTTTGATCTGTTGACACGTACCTCCTAGTGACCAATAGTCAGGATATACTTTGGCTCTTCGGCGATTTCACCTCCTCCTCGTCTACGAACTTCCAAAGTGCTTCCGCTCCAGAGTTGTAGATCTTGTGCCACCTATCCCTCTTGGCGATGAACGGTCCCTAACCACTTCATGACTTTGGGACTTCGACAGTGCGCTCTCCTATACACACCAAGAGACTTAAAACTCACACACTTTTCCCATATCCAATGATCTAGAACGATCCCACTCCCTCCTGGATGGATCTTGACCGATAACTCGTGAAATATTCAGAGATTCACTACTTTGAATATTTCTTCACGCTATCTCTTCTGAGCTTGATCCCCTGGAGGATTTTGATCTCCCACGCACTCCTTGTGTTCCTGGGATGTCGACAAACTCAGATCGAAGGATTTCTTCGAAAGAAATTCTTCCTGCACTCCTTGCGCTTCTTTGTTATGTTCCTTCGACACTTAGTCGCTCCTTAACTATGTGCACTCCTTGCACTTAGTCTAAGTTCTCATCGTTTCTTCTAAACTCCTCTGAGTCAATTCAAGACTATGTTGACACACTCCTTGCGTACAATATGCACTCCTTGAATACGAGTTCTCAGAAGAGAAATGATTGAAACTTATCTAGTTCATCACAATTTCATATGATCAACCATAGACAATCATACATAAACAAAATGAACTAAAACACATACAGAATATATCATTCACTCAATCACACATCAAATTGAACACTGTCCAAGGAATTGGAACAATTATGTCTATTCTATTGTAACACATCCACTATCATTATTTTATTTTTTTGAATTAATCTCCCTCAAATGGGAAATCCCCCTTAGAGGAGGTTGCATTAGCGAGCTACCCATTCCCGATTCAATATTGGGG
>SNQJ01S0071509.1:0-15381 GCA_010110895.2 Picea sitchensis | reverse complement strand
TCCGCACATCCCCTCTCAGCAATTCTGCCATAAATTCAAACTGTCATTTACATTCGTTGACCTCCTCTTGCAAGTCCATTTACATCACATATTCATACTTATGAGTTTTGCCATAGTCCTTGGTCAGTCCAGTTATATTTACAATCTGGGGGAAACAGGTTGTTACATCTATTCATCCATAAAATAAATTACATAGTATTACAATTCTTCACTGCATCTTTCTTCTTTTCCTATATGCTACTCTCCTTTACTCTGCTCTACGCTATTCTACCCTGCTCTACTCTCTCCAATACAATACAACAACAAATATATCTAAGGAGTGGCTCCTCGAGCTCTTCTTCGTCCTGTTTGCAACCTATCCTATCAGTTTCTAGCGGTTACCTACTTTGTGCTATTACAATAACTATCAGTTATTACCATATAAGGGCTTCCACTCTCTATCTGCAACTCCTTACAGTCGTACAAGACTTTACAAACAAGATATATTTAAAAACATTGTTTCCAAAATATCTCAACAACTCATTATGTTTCTGAGTTAAATGTTGATTTGAAATTTGTCATGTTGAGATGTCATATCCATGTCTCCACGCTTGCTTCTTTGAATTTGAAGGCAATCCTCTTGCATCAAAGTGATACCAAAAATCCTTAGTTCTATATGATACACACATAGAATTACATTTAAATCAAGCATGCATGACAACATACACAGCCATAGTAACACCATTATATAATTCACAACATTAAAACATAACAATATAGACTTTAACGTAATCACAAAAAACATAGTACTTCTCTTTTAAAAGTCTTTTGACTGGCTGCAAACCTCAGACATTCCTCCTAGTTGTAGAGCTTGCTTCTCTAGCTCTCTCAACAACAGTTCACCCCCGAGTTGGGGCTATGAATCCACTAGGGAAATGACTTACCTAAATCCAGTTATGGTCTCCCAATCAATGCAAGTTTTCTCTAGCCAAGGTACCAAACTCCGATAACAATTCCAACCTAAAGTCTCTCATTCCCCATCAACCTTCACAACCCAAGGAAGTTTACCCTTTTTTTTGCACTGCGATCCCTTGATTTGTCCCACTTCCCTTCCAAGGCTCCAATATAGATCGACCAGGAATTCTCAGAGAATTGTGGCTCCAATAACTCTAGCTGCACTCAAGAGTCTCCAAGTACCCTCTAGGATTCACAACTTGGGAAACCATCCTATCAATTCTCGCTCCAAGGCTCTTGCTTCTTCGAGGAAACCCAATCATAATTGTGCATTGAATTCCCCCAATAGAACTCACCTAGAATTCCAGGGATTCACAGGCAACATGGGGTTACAGAGCTTTCATAGCTCACCCTTTACGTACCCTAGCAAGATTGGTAGGTAATAATGGTAATTCCAATGGTTAGATTGGTTTTTTTTCCATTAGGAGGCAACATACACCATGTATTGAAAACTTTAATATCTAAGTACATTTATCAAGTTTATTTAGAGCATATTTTAATCACATGGCAAATATGTAGAAGGAACAGAAAATGAGCTAGTTCCTTGAGCAAGGATGCCACAAATTAGTTACTAATTGTAAACCAAGTTTAGGTACCCAACAATGAAGGAATTATGTCACGTATTCTTTTCATAACCCATCTATCTTGAAATGAGACAATGAGAACATAGTAATGTCATCAAGCCATAGATTTTTGGTGTCCATTGACTATGGGACTCCATGTTATCAAGATAAGTGTTCTAGTTTAAAGAGCAGATTGCAACCATGAAACTCATAATATTTAAAGATACCTTTCAACTCAATAAAGGGGCATCTATGATGCATTGCCATAGGTTCAATATTAGAAAAAGAGTAGAATTAATTTCAAATTATGTAGGATGTTTCAGTCCGTGGTTAGGTCATCCATCTTCCTATGGCATTGATTTAGTGTCTTTAGACACAAACACCTCAAAACCCCCTCAACGTTAGCATACAAATTGGTGGGCTATCCTTAGATGAGTGCAGGGATAATAAGTCCTTTAAAGAATTTTGAATTTACCCTCAAGCATTGGGTCATAATTAAAATGAACCTTGATGTTATTGATAGAAAAGAATATCAAAGCACTATGGCAAAATTCACAAACCATGACTAGAAAAGTGATATAACAAAGGTTCCTTGCATGCAATTGTTTAGGAAAATAAAACAAATTATTTATGCTCCACCTCTTCTCTTGGTCCTTTTCTTGGCCATGTCCACTTGTTGTTGCTCTATTCTATGTTTAATTATATCTTCCAATTTTGCAATTAGAGAACCCTAAACCCCATGTCGAACTTCAGGTAAAATATGAACTTTCACTTGAGTGTAGTACCAGGATAAAACTCTCCACATAACTTGCACCTCCATTCTCAAGATCCTCCTCGCAAGGCCTACAACTTTTCAAAGGAGACTAGTCCTCTCTAATGCCCATCTCAAAGGTACATAAATACATTAGCATCATGGAGAAAGGGAACAAAAAAGAGAGACAATTTGCAAAGGTAAAGTAACTGCCCAACAATTTAGTAAATTTGAGGCGAGACAATTAATTTTCATGAATTGGATCATTCTAGATGTACTCACAATCAATTTTTTTTGTTGAGCAGTTGATTCTTTAAAAGAAAAAAAATGAAAAAGCTATTACCAAATTATTTCCATCATCCCTTGAAGTTCCAAGTTGGTGCTCCAACGTTGTTAGTAAGAAAAAGAGATATCAAAATTATTTCAAACATAAAATGGACCATTAGAAACTCGATACTACACCATAACTCATAAAATTTTGAAGTTTGATAAAAAAGAAAAAAAGAAAAGTCCATGTTCTACGTGATTGGATGGATAGTTTTTAAAAATTAAACTATCTATGTGAATTTATAAGCAATTAATGTTTTGAAAGCACTATGCCTTAAAACTTTGATTCACTGAAACTATTACGAACACCAAAATTTCTAGTGATGTTAACTTACTTTATTAACCAAAATGATCATGTTTTTGTAAGTAGATATTACTCATATTCGCGCCATGTGCTGGAAATTATTTATGTCATTCATTACTACCATAATAGAATTAACTATATCTAAAAAGTTAAAATCTACAGGTGCATTAAGAGATCATTCATGTCGCGTAGAACATGGTCTTATCGTTTAGGCTATGCTAGTTATGAAGGACAATAGTCTATAGTAAATTAAAGATAGAACAACTTATTTTTGTTAAAAGAAGCTTATTGGTGTTTTTAGGTGTTATGGAATTTCAATAGCAAGAGAAATCCAACTCGAATTGAAGGAAGATGTCACTTTTAAGGAATATGGATCGATTTCTAGGGTTTGGGGGATAATTATGGTTAGAGAAGTATCCAAGCTCAAAATATAGAACTTCAAAAGAAGCTCACGCAAATGCGTGAACAAAAGAAAACCTTAGAAAGAGTATCATAACATAAAAAGTACCAAACTCAACTTTAGTACAAGGATGATATTGAATTGATCATTGGATCTTAGACTAAAATTTCCACCCCATCCAAAAAAAATAGATATAACGACTAGAGTGTTAGATATTTTGATAACTATCAACAAATAAGGAAGATCCAAAATACTAGACCATACTAGTTTCAGTAGAAAAATGTTACTTGTGTGGCTTAAGGAGGAGCCAACAAAAACTTGGATCAAAATAAGCTTAAATCTATGTCTTGATGACAAACTCATAATTTTGTTTAATTTTTTAACCTAATTGGGAGGGTCCATAGGTATTAAGTGTTAGAACCAACACTTTGAGACCATATGTTGAGACCCCGAAATCTAAATACATAGATAAACATCACCATTTTCAACCATTCATTGATAATATTAAATACCCATGACTTATGATTACATATTTTATGAGAAGGAGTAGGTGGGGAGTAACTTACCTGAAAGTTGAAGGAATCCACTTATCTGTGGCACTCTAATCCTTGATCCCACCGCCACAACATGTTGGATATTTGGTTATCATTTATGTTGTTGGATAGTTGGTTGTCTTTGATGTCAACATAAATGGTTGTTATTGATTTCAACAGAGCTAATGGGTGCATTTGAAGAAGTCTACAAGAAGCCCTAGAGGTGTGGTCATGAAGCCTGAAGTTATTTGAAGAATAAGGACATGAAGGATAGTGTAAATGTAGGTAACACACTCATAGATGGATAGTCCTCGTTATGTCGTTTCTAACGGTAGGTGGTACGCCACATAGTTCTTCACAGTTGAGGAGTTACGAGGTCATGAATTTGGAATCCCCGAAGAACAGTTAAGAAGCCCCTAAACAGTTACAAGTCATTAACTAAAGGGTAAAGTGGTTGTAACAAGAAGCCCTAAAGTTAAGGAAAGAAGTCACTTGGAAAAAATATAAATGCACAACAAGAAGCCTCTCATAAGTACATTCACACACAAGTTTATTGAATATCTTCTAAGTGAACAAGTGATCTATTGGAAAATCTATGACGACGAGTCTAAGGTAGGGAGCGAGAGCGAAGGAGAAGTTTCAGGATTACAGAGGAGAGTGAGGGTTTCTGAGAAACCCTAGTTTGGATAACCCTAGTGGGTCAGGCTACTGGTGTCCCGCGAGGCACCCCTGCGGGTTGTACGACCCTCGTCCCGCGAGGCCTCGCTAGTTGACTGGTCTTAGTTCTACAAGGCTGAGGCAAATTTGGGGAGGAAGCTAGTGCTAGGTTGTTGAGGTTGAGGAAGATATACAAGTATGTACACTTGTGTATCAGGTCTGCTACAGGATTAAAGGTATGTTTTACACGTGTTTTGAGGGTTGTGTCTTAATACATTCTTGAGGCATGGTTGGAGATTTGAGCATATGCTTGAGGTACATCTTGGTGATGTTATGGTACATTGATTAGATCATATCTTGGCTATCTTGGTATTTAGTTTGGTATATGTCATGGTGATGTTATCACATGCTTAAGGCACTCATTGATGAGATTATGGCACATGTTTGAGGTACATGCATTAGATGTGTTGGTACATGCTTAAGGCATGCTTGTTGATGTTGGTACATGGTTGAGGTATACACTTGGCATATGGTGCATATGTATGAGGCACATTCTTTGGTGCATGGTTTAGGCACATCATTGATGATATGGTACAAGTTTGGTAAATAGTTGATGCTTTGGTACATGGTACATGGTTTTGGTATATGATTGAGGTATATGGTTCGTTGCTCATCATTTATGTTATAGTACCTAAACTTGGCATATCTTATGGTACATGATTGATGATGATAGTACATATTGAGACACACCTTGAGATGTTATGGTTCATAAGTTGATGACGATATGGTACATTGCTAGAGACACTTCTTGGTGATCTTGGTACATGGTATGGTACAGGTTTTGGTACATGGTTGATGTACATGGTATGGTACATGGTTGATGTACATGGTATGGTGATGGTTTTGGTATCCATGTGAGTGGATATGGTTATAGTTGATTGATGATGGTATATCAGTGACAGAGACAATGATAGGGAAAGTTACAAGTTGGATGATTGGTTGATCATCAGCTATAGGTTGATGTGACAGAGTGACAATGACAGGTTGATGTGATAGTGACACTGATAGGTTGATGTGACAATGACAGTGACAAGTTGGTTGATGTATTAATGGCATTGGCAGTTACAGGTTGAAAAGTGGTAATGACAGTTTGAGTCTACACTTATATTTCGAGGTGGAAGGACAGGGCAAGGAAAGGGGTTTGTAGCTTCCTTTCGATTGGTGCCAGAGAACACAGGGAGTTGGAGCTTCCTTCAGGTTGGAGCCTGTAAATCAAGGGGTAATAGCCTCCTTATGGTTGGAGCTAGAGAACTCAGGGAGTTGTAGCTTCTTTCAAGTTGGAGCCTGTAAACTAGGGGGTTGGAGCCTCCTTCCAGTTGTAGCTGGAGAATTCAGGGAGTTGTAGCTTCCTTCAGGTTAATCCACAAATTGCAATCACTTATTTTAATTATTTCTTTTACTACCCGCAAATTCATAATAAGTACCTATTATGATCACTTTAGGATAATTATTATACTTCGTTATTATTATTTATTTATTTAACAAAAACAATATGGGGCATGACAAATGTTTTTCCTTATGTAACAAGTTGTGCATCTTGAGCCCTACGAGAGGATCTCTTGTTCCATATTGACCATAGGACAAATAATTCTATGCAAGGGACTTTGGATTCTTCACATTCCCAAGTTTCAAAAGGCAACATGATATCGATTTCACCCGGGAGGAATTGGAACATTCATGGGCAGCCATTGAACAAGATATTACTACCCAGGAACAGTTGGAAGCTAGACAACAAGAACGTAGAAACCTTCATTAGTTTCCTACACCGAAGGTTAACGTGTTCTTTGTATAAATCTTTAACATACTTTCGGATGCCTTGACACTGTACTTTTAAGCCTTAAGTACAGACTCAGGAAAAACACATCCCTTGATTCTTCTTTTCGGTTTCTTATATTCTAGTCTCTATTCTTTCCAACTTATTCTCCAACACAAATATTTTATTGTCTATATGTGTTTTAATCTTGTCTTCAAAGGCTATGAATTTATTATGAAGCATCGCCTCTAAATTTGTTCGAACCTTACCTTCTCTTTCTTCCCTTTGTTTCTCTAACGAATATATATATTCACAAAGAGTGTCAAAGGCTACTTTGCTAGTTCTTCCCTTGAGATCCTCTAATATATTTGGTGTATTGCTAATATCAAAATAAAAAATAAAATAAAAAGGGAATGAACGATAATATGACTAGGTGAAGGAACTGGTGCACCTAATTTGGTTAAGAATCTGGTCATTCTTCACTGTTCTTCTACAACATCTCTAGTTTGCACTCTAGATTCTTTACACTTAAGCTAGGGCATAGACTTTTCTTATATTTGGTTCTTGGCAGAACTAGGGCACAATATATGGTATATCTCAGAGCTAGGGAATGGTATATTAATCTATGATTAAAGCATTTGAATCTCCTTTGGGATTGCAATCAACTTTGTTGCAAATAGATCTCTCCTCACAAATAACTAAATCTACATTGGCTTCAAAGTATACCACACATGACTTAATGTTTTGCTCAATAGATCTGAAGTTGATTTGTGTGAAGGAAGTCATGATGTATGAAATCTAAGATGGAGAACCTACGAATAGATCCACAGTTCCAAAAGAAGGTCTACCACTTTAATTCTCAATACTAGATATATAGTTCGTTGAAATATTAATATCAATTCAAACCAACAAAGATATAAATCCATGGTTTATTGCAATATTAACCTCAGTGAATACCATCAAAGAGATAATTCTATAATTCCAATTGAGGATTTGTTGTTTTATATCACAATACCACCAACCAAGAGATAGATATGAGGTTCCAAGGAAAATCTCGCAGTATCCTTAATCCAGGTGGATACTGGTGGCCACCCATATGTTCCATTAATTCATAATGGTTCCACATAATGGCATTTTTTTTATAGTTTTTCAGGTCCCAAACTTTCAGGGTCATTTTGAAGCCCTAAACAACGTTTTTTTGACATGGAAATGTCCAATGCACGACAAACGAATGTATTCAACTTAAAAATGTGTACTTCTTTGCTATACCTTTCCAACGGGTCACTGGGCGCCCCAAACAGAGATTGTATGCAAAAGTAACACCCCTGGGAAGTTGATGTATCAACTAACCACATCAAGGCCCACAAACCTTTTGACGTTTCATTTTATAGGGTTAGGTTTTCATATGTTTAGGGTTTTCTCATTGATTCTTTATGTTAAAAAGCCTTTTTCGGCCTCTTTGTAATCAACTTCTTGTGAATTAACGTAGTCGACACATCTCTCTTCGAAGATAAGCTACCACCATTCTAGCTAATGTGCATGCTTTGAATTTTACAGTCTTTTGTATTCCGTTCATTAATATAATTTGAGTTAATTGTTTTATTGTGATTCTTGGAATATCTTTGTGGGTTTCCTTGTTATATCTTTGCCTTCATTTTGTTCTCAATATAATCTGGATCAGTGGTATCAGAGTAATCTGCTCCTTGTCATTTCTTAGTGCATGTCTCAGACGAGGTCAGGGTATAGAGAGTTGGGTCTTGAGCTAGTTTCTCTTGAGTACAACTACTCTTGCCAACCCAAGCGACCTCCCATGGTGGAAGAAAAGAGAGACGATGGAGCAGGAGATCCTATCAAGTTGTTTCTCGAGGAAGCACTCGCGCAAAAGAGGAATGAGATGATGGATAATTTCAACCAAATTCTTCGATTATGACACCTTCAACTAGCAGTCACTTCGGAGGTGCAACACCCTTCAAGGTACAAGTTAACTTTGATATTCCTTTATTTGAAGGCCAGATAGACGTCGATGCTTTGGAAAAATGGTTAATTTTGCTAGAGGGTTATTTCTTTGTCCAAAATTTTTCCAACAAAGAAAAAATCACCTTCGCAGTCCTTAAAGCTCTTCCCCATGTCAGATATTGGTGGAAAACTTACTATGAGCAATATGCCAGAGACGAGTCTACAATTTTTGGGAAAATCACTTGCGTGACTTTTGTTGATGCCCCGAAGGAGAAATACTACCCTATTGGAAACTACGATGACCGATACATGAGATGGACAAATTTGCATCGGGAGAGAGACTAGATGATGTCGGAGTACACCAACATTTTCCATACATTGCACACAAAGATGGATATTAAAGACTTCGAGCGACACCTAGTTCTGAAGTACCACAGTGGCCTACATAGGTACATCCAAATATATATGGAATTTCTAGATATATCCTCACTAGGAGTTGCTTATTGATATGTTGTTAACATTAAGCAAAAGTTCAAGCAAAAGAATAAGAAGGATTTCAGTTTTGCAAACCCATCACAGCAGAAGCATGATAAAGGTGGCCCTAACTCCTAGAACAAAGGACAGATCAAGGATGGCCAGCCCCATGACAACTAGTCCAAGGCACAAGAAAAGAAGGGTAACGAAAATTAGAAGAAGGACATTGGAAAGTGGTGTGAGTTCCACAAAATCACTTGGCATAACACCAATGAATGTCTCTCAAAATATTCATTGGTGGTTGAGATGAAAGCCTAAGAGTTGGATGCTAGCTCAGACTCTAATTCAAAACTGGATAGGGGAAAATGGATCATTGACGCGAAACCTAGTGTCACCATCACTACCACAAAGGTCCAACCAGAGGAACCCAAAGAAGGGGAGCGTCTCTTCCACTCATAGATGTGGGTGAAGGGGGCCCCATTCCATTTCATTTTTTAAAACGGTAGTCAAAAGAACCTAATCTCAACAGAGGTCATCGAGAGGTTGAACCTAACAATGACGCCGCACCCTCATCCATACACCGTCGCTTGGCTCAACCAGGGATGAGACATCCACGTCAACCAACAATGTTGCATGTACTATGACATCAATCCCTTCAAATATGAGGTGTTGTGTGATGTTGCCTCACTTGAAGTTTGTGATGTTCTTTAAGGACAACCATGTATGTGGAAGCACCATGTTGTTTATGAATATAGGCTTCGTAGTATCATTATTAATTTGGGAGGCCAACTCTACAGGGTACCATAGGTAGTCCCAACTACTGCAATATCTTTAGTCTCCATGAAGCGGTGCAAAAAGGTGATCTCTTAGAATGGGAGATTTGTCCTCTTTCTGGTCCAATCATAAGGTGAACGAAAGATCACTGCAATTGCCAAAACCTCTACATGAGGTCTCTCTACATTGTTGTACTATGTTGTCATTGATGTCAAAGGAATGATGTCAAAGGGTTGATGTCAAGTATTGTCTTAGTAATGTGTTTGTATCATTGATGTATTGATTGTTGAATCATGTGGTCATGGATGTAACTGATGTTAGAGGGATAATGTCATGAGGTGTCATAGTGATGTGTTGTCATGGGTTGATGTTCTAGATGGATTGATGTATAGATGGGTTGATGTAAAGGTTGATCATTGTTGTCTTGTCATGGTTGATAGGAAGCACCAAATGGATTAACTCCAAAGTGGTCCCCTTACGGTGAAATATCTCACGAGAAGTCACTTTGTGAAGTCCAAATGGTTAGGTGGCTAAGCAATCCTAGCAATGTGGTTAGGGAACCCAAGGTTGTTCGAGGAATAATGTTACGAAGATCAATGAATTTGTCAGTGAGACTATTCTCGATGGATAGTGCTTGTCATGCCATTTTCGGTGATATGTTGAATGCCACATAACTCCTCACAGTTAGAGAGTTATGGCCATGTGAAGTTGGGGAACCCTCATGTGTTGTCTAGAAGCCCCTAGAAGGTCAAATAAGTCAAATTATTCTAGAATCTCCTAGAAGAAATTGGCCAGTCAAAGTGGTTAGTCATGGGTCGAGTGGTTGCAACAAGAAAACAATTAAAAATAAATTAGTTGCAACTACAAGTGGAGAGTTTACTATTTGTTGAGAAAGTGGTTATAAGTGGACAAGTGGTTAGAAGTGGGTTAGCCCCGAAAGAAGAAAGTTGGTTAACATTGGTTAGATAAGGAAGCTACTTGGAGAAGTATAAATAAGAGAGAAAGGGTCTCTTATGTGTGAACCTCTTGAGCATATTTGAAGATCTATTTTTTGTGAAAGATTCATTGCAGGTTTGAGGTTTGAGGCTTGACGACAAAAGTTTCAGAGGTTCAAAAAACCCTAGTTTTCTGAAGCAGTACGCGGGCTGCAGTGGGCCAGGGTACGTACGTATGTGAGCTGAAGGAGAGCAGGGCGCATACAGTTGGGAACAGTCATAAAAAATTCGAGTAAGTGTTGGTGCCAGGTTCTTGAAGTTTGAAGTAAGTGTCCAGAACAATAGTCTACTGGTTCAGATCTGCTACAAAGGATATGGTATGGTTATATGTTGCTTAGATTTGCTCATGGTATGGTGAATGCTTGGGGCATTCTTTGTATGGTTGTATTAATGTCTGAATATGGTAGTTGGTTGGTTGATTGGTTTTGTTCTGATGTGGTTGAGGGATTTCTATGTTGTGTAACGGTGTATGCATGAGGAACATGCATAGCTTATTGGATGGTATAGATGTGTTTGTGATTGGTGATGGTACAGATTGGTAAGTGATAGATCACAAATGGATGTGAAAGAGGTAGAAATGGTATGAAGGGCCAGAAGTTTGAAGTTTTAGAAACCCTAGTTTCTGAAGGTGTACACAGGCTGACAGAAGGAAGAGTGCATACATCCGTGTGTTGCATTATAGGCAGGTCACTACATATGCATGTTGTAGTATAAACAAGTCGCGTACCTGTTGACAGATTGGATTTTGTCTACAAGTTGGGTCTTGTACTTGAGGGTTGGATTCCTCACATCTCGGTTGGTGCTTAGATATGCAGGTTGGGTCTTGCATTGAGAGTTGGTGCTCTCTTGGAGTTGGTGCTCTATTTCGGTTGGTGTTGATAAAACTCAAGGATTGTAGTCTGTAAAACAAAATAAACTTATACATATATATGGTGTTCCTTGTGTTCTTTATTATGATGGTGCATAGATATTTATTGTTAATGTATGTCATTGATATATATTTACATGAAAGCAACTAAGTATGAATGGAAGTAATAAGCAATGATGTTGTGAATGGTAATTGCTAACTAAAGTTTTGTGAGAAGTGTAAAAAGAGCCTCACATTGATTCAATCCCCTCCTCTCAGTGTGGTCAGTGTGTCCAACAATTGTAATCATAGCAGGCCTTCAACATAAACCTTAACAAGCTTGAAGGAAATCCATGGACACACAAATGGATGAGCATGCAGATGGAGTTCCCTTCTTTGATAAGAAATATTACTCGACATGGAGGATAGAAATGAAAGGGTATTTGAAGGAAAAAGGAGCAGGTGTTTGGAACACAGTTGTTGGTGGAATAGTTCCCTCAAAGAATCAGTCAAAAGGAGTAGCCCAAAGGGAAGCAAAGAAGAACAATGCAATAACTCTCAAGACCATTTTAAATGGACTCTAAGGTTATGTCAAAGAAAGCATGGGACAATGTACTTCCGCAAAGGATCTATGGCTGAAGCTAGAGAAGGTATATCAAGACAAAAGTTCCACCAAGGACAATGAAGGTAAAGACTCTCCAAAATCCTCTAATTGCAATAATTATAAGTGTGATGATGTTGAATGTTCTTCTACAAATGGAGAAGAAAATCTAGAAGTAGTTTGTGTAGAATTAGTTAACAGTTATCTTAGAGATGAAGAGGAAGATTTGTTGAAGCTTAAAGATAAATTTTTATCTGAGTTGGACGATGTTAGCTATGAAATAGGAAATAGTTCAACTTCTTTTTAGTATCCTTAAAAATACACTAAGGAAATCCTAGAAAAGTACCCAAGGCATACCATGGCACTAAAACAAATGCTCAAAGAACAAGAAGAAAGTAAAAAGACTCAATTAGAAGAAAAAGAAGAAGAGATCAAAACACTAAAGAGTGAGATAATTAGTCAAGCAGAAGAAAAGAATAAGGTAGATGATGAACCTAGCAAAAGCCTTTAAGTCAATGTCAATCTAAAGACACAAATTGAAGAAGCCGGAAGGATAGAGGAACTATTAAAGAATCAAGTAAATGAAAAGGAAGAGTCGTTCCATAAGTTGGAAGCAAAAGTTGTTGACCTCAGAAAGAAAGTAGAGAAGTAAAATACTCATATCAAGTTCATGAACAACTCAAAAATCTTGAATGAAATCTTGGATAGTCAAAGATCACGGAATGATAAATCAAGTATTAGATACAACAAGGAAGCTACACACTTTGAAGTCAACACTTCTAAGAATCATGAGGTAAGTCCTTCATTCTTAAAAGGTGGAAGCAATGTTGCAAGTGAACCATCTACACAAAGCAAGGAAGCTATCAAAAGAACAGAGCAAGGAAGACATCAAGAAGCCATCTTTACAACTCAAAGCAAATTCAGAAGAGAGACACCTTCAAGGTGGACACCAAATCAAAGGTATGAAAAAAAAATTCATGGTCACTGCTTCTCATGTAATGGACATGGTCACAAAGTTTTGGATTGCATAGATTATACAAGGAAAGATGTTGAAAGGTTTCATAACACCCTAAGATGTTGGAGATGTAATAAAGTGGGACACATTGTTGCACACTATCATACCATGAGATGTTATAGTTGCAGTGGGTTTGGCCACAAATCCCAGGATTGTTGGAACACAAGAAGACAATCCATGAGGATTGCTTCAAATGATATGGAAAGAAGAGCATGGAAGAGAGAGACAAGATTCAAAGGATGGAAGCTGAAAGAACCAGTACTCAAAGAACATGACACTTTCAAAAGTGGATGAAGAAGACTGAACAACCGAAACAAAATGGCAGCCATGAGGGAAGCTCAAGCTTGAGATTTTTTGAAGCATACTCAAGCTCCTGTGGGAGAAGTCACGTACATACACGAGGTGACCTATAGAAAGGTTGCGTACATACGTGAGTTGTCTGTGGAACAAGTCGCATACCTGTGGTAAAAGCCTTGGAAAAGAAGGTTATGCAGATGAGTTTCAACATGGTTTGATGGTATAACTCTGTTTTGCAAGGTCTGACATGGTTTGTTGCAGGTTTTCATGATTATATGATGGCATGTGTGTTTGATGTATGTATGGTGATAATATGTGGTTGAGTGTTGAAGCACATGCTTGATGCCTACCATTGATGCATGGTACTAACCCTAGAGTGTGGATTGAGGCATTTTCTATTGAGGAATAATGTCGGTTATGTCAGTGAAGTTATGACACTTTGGTTATGAGATATATCATGATGATGTGATGCTAGCTAGAGATATATCAATGATCTATTGAGGCACACTTTTGGTACATGTTTAGAGGTATTATTGGATGCTTAGTACTTGTTGTAATGAATGATTTTTGAGGCAGATATGTTTTAGTACATGGCTAGTACATATGTGAACTCCATTGATATATCTTATGATGTATTGTTAGAGGACTATTTGTTGGATGTCCTGGTGCATGCATTTGGCATGTGGTTGAGCTACATATTGGGACATGTAGTTGATGAGTTGATGATGTGGTTATGTTGTACATCATTGATGAGTCATAGCTTGATCTATAGATGATGCATGATTGGTACATACTTGGTACAATGGTTGATGCACTTGATTTGATACATGATGTATGGGATGATATAATTGAGACGCTTGTTATGATGCTTGGTTAATATATCGATGGTTGAGATGCATGGATGTGGCACTTGGTTCATGGTAGAGGCATATCATGAGTGATATGACACTTGTTTGAGGCACATGGTTGGCATGTTGGTAGAGGCATGTGGTTGGTACACAGTTGTCACATGTTCTTGACATATGGTTGATACAATCCATTGATGATATCTTATGGTATATTGTATGGTATTGATGTACATGGGTGTTGTGCATGGTTAGCACACAGTATGGAAGTACATGATGTATATGGTTGATGTTTTGTTCATGATTCTCTATTCATTGTTGACATATCTTTTGCTTCATGATGTATGATATGGCACAAGTTTGATGCGTGGACAGGTCCAAGGATCATCATAGGAAGAGGATATCATTCTTGAGCAATTGATCTATGTTCCAGTTGAGCAGTAGCATTTGTAGCATAATCAAATTGCAGTGGTAGCATATTGTTCATCTTGCAGAGAAAATAGGGGGAGACATACCCACAGGGGGAGTTATTCTTCTTCCCATGATTGGTTGCAGCAACATGATTCTAGGAGGAGAGATGATTGACATCCATGCCATCAACATTGCATTAGAGTGATTATTCTTGTCCAAAGGGGGAGATATTATTCAGAGGAAGCTCAAAGGCATCTAGACGGGGGGAGCATCCCCAAGTAGAGTTCAGGAAAGGGGAGTAGCCCCAAGGAGAGAACTAGCCTTTGGCATTGATTTCAAAGCGGGAGAGATAGTCACATTGATGTGGCGAGATGAACATTGGTGAGGAGAGATGATCACATAGTGAGAATGAGCATTGCCATGTCCAAGTATTGCCATCAATGATTGGTGTTGACGTCAATGTTGGTGTTGCCATCAATGCCAAAGGGGGAGATTGTTGTACTATGTTGTCATTGATGTCATAGGATTGATGCCAAATATTTTCTTAGTAATGTGTTTGTATCATTGATGTATTGATTGTTAGATCATGTGGTCATGGATGTAATTGATGTCAGTAGGATAATGTCATCAGGTGTTATGGTGATGTGTTGTCATGGGTTGATGTTCCAGATGGATTGATGTATAGATGGGTTGATGTAAAGGTTGATCATTTTTGTCTTGTCATGGTTTATAGGAAGTACCAAATGGATGAACTCCAAAGTGGTCCCCTTATGGTGAAATCCCTCACGAGAAGACGTTTTGCGAAGTCTAAATGGTTAGGTGGTT
>SNQJ01S0071508.1:49420-87703 GCA_010110895.2 Picea sitchensis | reverse complement strand
CTTTTCTTTAGTCTCACATGCCTAGTTTTGGATTAGTCAACAACCCTAACTTGAAGTAATCATAAATTTGAACTTGTAATGTATAAAGATTGAAAACTGATATAAAATGTTCTTCAGTGTGTTTTATGCAATTCCTCCATGTTTCACTACTTGTAACCTCTCAGAAAAGGATTTATAGAAAAAATGGCATACCTTGTTGAATTCTGGATTATTCTAGAGAGAGATCTTGTAGAGCGTGATTCGCACGAAATATTCATTGGATTGATCTGAAACTATTAAAAAACATACTACAAACTGTACCCTATCCAAAATTTTTTGTCTCACTGAATTTGGATCTATTATGAATAAGTTATGACATTTTTACCCGAAACACCTGTTTTTGACTAGTTTCAGGATTAGCCACAAACCCTATTTTCCATGGAGTGTAACTCCCAAAATACAACGACCCACAAGATGAATTTTTTACCATAGATACTTGGGTATGTTTTTTCAATGTAATAGAAATTTCACGTTCTGAATCATTATATAAAAAAAGTTATAGCGAAAATGGTGAGATGACCTGTAAATGACATACCTTAGAAAACACCATCAAAAGAATTTATCCTTCCTTGCATTTCGACCTTATTTTCTTCACCTTCCCTCAGAAATTAGGCTTAGATATCCTTGGTTACCTCAGACACCTATATATATTCAATATGATCAAGTGTTATTAAAATCTAGAGAGCCTTGCCTCTTATTTATACTCTGCAAGTAGCTTCCTTGAAAACATCTTCTAGGTTACTTGGCCCACTTTCCTTATTTTAGGGTTAACCCACTTCTAATTTCTCCATTAAATTTATTATTGAAATAATTTATCTTGTATTCACTTTAAATTAGAATACACTCATCACTTCACTTTATTATTTACCTTTTAAAATCTCTTAAACCACTTTGACTACTTTGACCTTTTGGGGCTTCTAGAAGACATATGAGGGTCCTCTAACTTCGTAAGGCCATAAATCTGAAACCGTGAGGAGTTATGTGACATTCCACATACCACTAGAAATGGAATGACATTTAATATCCATATAGAATAGTATTACCTTCAAATATATCAAAAATCATACCATTATCCATCAAACAAACTTGGGTGCATTACCCAAACCTGGGTTCTCCAACTTCACATGGTCATAACTCTCTAACCATGAGGAGTTATGTGACGTTATACATACCACTGGAAATGGCATGACAAGCACTATCCATCTAGGATAGTTTCCATGAAAAATTCACTATCCTTCATCTCATTATTCCACAATTAATCATGGGTTCTCTTACTCCGCAAAGAGTCTTCCCGTGAGGGATTTCACCATAAGGGGACCACTTTGGAATTCATCCATATTTACTTCTTATCAACCATGAAAAAACAATAATGAGTCATATTTACATCAAATAATCTTGGGTCCATTATCCAAACCTTTGTGCTACGGTGCTTTCTTCAAGGGTTGACATCAATGACAACCAACCTTAATCAACAGAAGCTTCGTATCTTGGTTACACTTTTGGGATTAGACCAATTTACAATTACATCAATATTGGAAAGATCAATTTTTAATTGTCCTCCTCCTACAATATGACCTAAGTACACAAGTGCAGTCTTACCAAATTCACATTTGGACAATTTTACATACAAATCTTCCCTTTGCAAAGTATACAATACTTTCTTTACATGCCTCACATGTTCATCCCAATTCCCACTAAAAATAAGAATGTCGTCTAAATATACAATCACAAAATCATCTAGAAAAGGATTGAATACATCATTCATCACACACATGAAATTTTCCGGAGCATTACAAAGCCCAAATGACATAACTAACCACTCAAAGAATCCTTGTTTAGTTTTAAAGGCAGTATTCCATGCATCCTATTCTACAACCCTGATATGATGGTATCCACTGCACAAATTCAACTTAGTGAAATAAAAAAAAACATTCTTTAACTCAACAAGTAAATCATCTATACGAGGAAGAGGGTATTGATTTTTCACCGTGATTTTATTTAAGGCCCGATAATAGACACACATTCGCCATGTGCCATCTTTCTTTGGAACCATCGCGATCATAGAACCACAAGGAGATGAGTTGGGCCTAATGACCCCTTGATCCAATAAGCCTTGTACCTGATTCTTGATCTCTGTCATATCTACAACTAACATCCTGTACATGCCCACATTAGGAAGAGGAGAATCCTGCTAAAGATGTATCTCATGTTGGATTTCCCTCTTATGAGGTAATCCATATGGTTCCTGGAAAATATCATCATACTTAGAAATAATATCAATTATTTCTTTCTTATGAGAAGGATCACATCCTTGGAAAGCGTCGGATGTTCCAACATCTTTCTCCCTGACGACCATGAGTACATATCTCTTATTAGTGTTTATGGGTCTCTTCATTTTCCATGCACTAACAAGTGTTGTGTTTACCCTCATGTTGTGAGCTCTAACAATATATTCCACTCCCCCCTTAGTAAGGTGGTATTTGTTCTCATGACGAAAGAATAATTCTTTTCTATCATAAAGATAAGGAATCCCCAACACTATACCACATATATCAAGTGATACAACATCCAAATCCACTTCATCAATCAACTTTGAAGCAATATAAAATCTGACCCTACATTGTTTGGTGACATTAATTTTTTCTTTATCACATACCCAACCAAGAGGATAAGGCTTTAGATGTGGTTTTGTTTCAAGACCCATCTTTTTGACAAGTGCTTCAGATATCAAGTTTACTTGGCAACCCCGATCAAATAATGTATCTATTTTAGTGTGTTTAGATACAACTCTTATGTGAAATAATTCATTCCTCTTTCGTTCATCATCATGATATTCATTATTGGAATTTGAACTAGCATGAAGGGAATATTTACCTTGTACTCCAGTTGCTGTGATCTTTACTTCGTCTCCTGAATCGAAACCAAAATATTGTTGCACTGTAGCAACGATTTTTGTCTTCCCCTTTCCACCGAACTATTTTGGTCTCTTCTCTAGATGTAGTTTCCAACAATGTTCATCACCGTGACCAATTTTCTTGAAATGAATGCAAGATGGATTTCCTCCTTCTCTCATCACCGTGGTGGTTTTCTTGTCTTTCCTTTTAAACTTGCTTATGTGAGAGATTGGAAGGTTTCTTTGTGGGGTCTTCTTGAACATGCTTTCCCCTGTTCTCAAGGTGAGTGGCTTGCACACAAACTTCGTCAATACTAGTGGGGTTAAACAATAGCAAAGTATGATGAATGTAATCGTGAAGTGCGCCAATATACTTCATTAAAGTTTCATAAGAATCCAAAGGAATGTTAAATGAAAGAGATTTCTTCCTAAATTCTTTTGTGAAACTTTGTACAATTTGACCTTTACTTTGTCTTAAAGTTTTCCATTCCATCATTGCTTTATGTAAATAACCCAATGGATAAAATTGCTTCCTTATTGATGATTTAAATTCCAACCATGAGGAAAGAATATTACCACACTGAATTCTGTCTTGAATTTTTATCTCCCACCATATGAGAGCGGTGCCTTCCAACCGAAGAGAAGCAAGTTGCAGTTTAACTTCCTCTTCATCAATATGTTGAACACGACAATATACTCAACCTGTCGGATCCAATTATCCAACTTTTCAGGATTAGCATCTCCATTAAACATAGGTAAAGAAAATTTTACATCAAGCTTTAACAATGGTTTCCTAAAAGAGGCTTTATGGCTAGAATGATGAGAATGATGAGAATGCTCATAGGAAGAAGAACTAGAACTTGATGGTGAATATGGAGGCTCAGAAGGGTCTCCTTTAGCCCCTTGATTTACCGAAGAATCATCATCAACATGTGCTTCCTTTTTCTTCCCTTTCTTCTTCATCCTCTTCTTGTTGTCTCCATACATTCGTTTGACCATCTATGACATGCGTTCAAAGACCATATGTAATTTTTTCTCCTGTTCATCATGCTTTTCCAATTCTACCATTTTCTTCCTTTGGGATGCACGACCAACTTCGAGATTGAAAGTATTAAGAGTTCCTTCACCCAGTTTATGCTTGGCCCTAGTAAGCATTCACACTCAACAATTCAAGTCAAAGATGACTGCTCTTATACCAACATGATACATGATCTTTTCATCGAAGTGACTTATAAAGAATTGCATTAAATGAGCATAAATTAAAGTGCATCATTAAAGAAGGAAAAGCTCAATAATGAAGAGACATAAGCATCAAATCTAAACAGAAAAAACTTGATAACATAGTTCGTCTTTGGTGGACTATGTCTCCGGGTCCTACTCTCAAATGGGTAGGCCTTTTTATTAACTCAACAAAAGAATTTGGCAAAATACATAAGTATACCTCATTCTGAAATCAAACTGCAGAAGCTTTGCTCATATCAGAAAAAAAAACGTCATTGAATTAGTGGCATTGAATTATCCAAAAATGACTATATCCATGATTCAATCTGACTCTGGCACTCCCAGGCCCAAGAGAAACTTTGTCTCAGTTTTCGTGCCCTGCAACCTGCAATAAATGCTAAGAAATGTCTCAAAAAACAAGCCGGTCATACCCTCATGGACCTCCTCCTTTTAGCACTGGGTGGATGTAATTTTTAAATAAAAAATCCATCTTTGTAATCAACGAAAATTCGTTGGCCTATTGGTTGGTAGAGCATGTAATAAGGCGTAGATAGAGGGGGAGGTCCTGAGGTCAATCCCGTGGGCCTCTCCTTTTGGGATTTTCGTTGTAACATGTATATATTAATACACGATGGATCCGCCAACTTTAGCAGTGGTTGTGATAGTTCCATTGGTTGCCAGATTTGGAGGGGTCATGTTGGATTTGGTGGACCCACCAAACCTTTTTTATATTTTTTTTGAAATTTCATTCTCGGGCTATCATAGGGAATTTTCCCACTGCCATGTGGTAGCCCATGACTGGGCCACATGGCTTCCAAACATTGGGCCACATCAACCAATTGTACAATCACCTGCCATGTCAGCATACAACCTGCCACATCAGCTTTCCATGTCATTCTGCCACATCATCGTATGGTCTGTCACGTGGCTGTATGGACTGCCACATGGTGCATTTTTACCGGTCCATGAAATGACTTGAAAAATTCAAATATGAGTGACACGTGGCAGCCTCTAGTGCTACGACATAACCATGATGATGTCAACATGACATGTGTCACCTCTTGCATGTTCCATGTACACTGTATGGATGGTGATGTCATTCGTACTGATGCTGATGTCAGTAGTACGGATGCTGACTCATCCCCTGCTAACTGGGCTAGGTTGACCAAACTTTGAACACAAATATATTTTGATCCTTAACTCCGTTTGACGATCCATTTGCACCGTTGGAAATCTTGCGACATGATCTTCACGATGATGTCATTTTCACTGAGTTTTGAGGACTTTGAATGTTTTCCATTTCTCTATCTATTGAGGCCATTCTGAGCTTCCTGAGTTGCGTCTATGAGTTCTAAGATGTCCTTAGTATTATTTGGATCCTTTTTGGATCATAGAGTGAGAACCATCACTTTCTTAAGAGTTTTGAAGCACGGGATGAATTGTAACAATGAAAATTGGTTTGGTATTTTTTTTTAATTTGTTCTACTATAGTGTGCCTAATGATAGGGATACGCACCGGGTCACAAGATTTAATGACACCTATGCACTTTGATCGATTCTTGTTATTTTTATTATAACTTATGATGGTGATTTTACAAATTTAAGAACCAGAGCATTATATTTTATGTGCATACCTGTGCATATGCAACTTACATGCACACCGGTAAATAAACCTCCACAAAAACATCTAGCCATTTGCTTCTGCTAACAAACTCTGCTATAAACAAAGAAGGGATAATTTTTTTGGGGAGGTTCCGTAAAAACCTCCTCTAGAAGGTATTCTCCTTGTAGTGTCCTTTGACCAATCCATTTCTATCTTGGAAAGTAGGTTTGGGATGAAATCAGATAGGAGTTGATGTTATTGCTGGCATCAATGAACAAAGTTTTCTTTCAAATGTTCTAGTGGAAATATTATGAGGTCTTGGAATTTTCACCCTTAATCATATTGGGAATATTCATTAGTCTAACTTTTGGTTTCAACATTGGGCTAATGGTATGGATATCGGGTTGGAGGAATAATGGATTGAGGAGTGGGAAAAGTACATTTTATCCTTAATAAATGCACACATTTTTCTCACTGATGCCAAGGATGAGTTGGTCTAGTGCTATACAAATGCATGTGAAAGATACAATGTCTAATTGGGATATCAATCCATAGTAAGAATTGAAGATGAATATGGATGATGGTGGTATAAATCTCTTTGGAAAATCGCCCCCCCCCCTGCCCTAAAAGTAAACTTTTCTTCTGGCTAATTCTAGAGAATCAGGTCTTAAAATAGGACCGATTGCATAAAAGGCGAAAGATCGGATCGTGCATATGCTACCTATGTAGATGCGAAGAGGAATCCAATCAACACTTATTTTAGAAGTGTTCTTTCTCTCGATAGGTTTGGCAGGACATAGAACATCCTTTGAAGTTGGGTCAACTATGGTATAAGGATTGTATATCTCAAAACTTCTTGGATTTCTTTCAAGAGAATTCGTTGAGGTCGATTCGTTCTTTTCCCCTTCTCGTTGCATAGGGTATTTTTCTTGTGACAAACATAATCCTATTTGAATGCAAGGCACAACCTTCTATTACAGTTTCTCAATGGGTTATGGGATTATTAACACACTATAAATGCATAAGAAAATTCAAAGAGCCTAGGGTGCTAACTCCTCTAGAAATAGAACATTGTAAAGTTTGGGGATTTTTTGATGTAGCATGTCATGGTCTAGAACATAGTTGTGGAGTTGGTTTCTTACTACATTTGTCAATCAAACATTATATTTATGGAAAGATTAATTTGGGTTCTGGAACAAACAATAGAGCATAATTCATGGCTTTATTCTACTTGTTAAAATGTGCAAAGCATTATCATACATATGATGTTTAGATATTTGGAGACTCACTCTTAACAATCAATTGGATGTTGAGTCTTTATGGGATTGAAAATGTGGATTTGATGATGCTGGGGAAACACTTAAAATTGATTTCTAGATCCTTCTAGTCTATCAACTTTAAGCATATATTTTGTGAGCAAAATGGTCCTGTTGATTTACTCTCGAAAGAAGCATTACACTTGTAGGCTTACTGTATGGTTTTGTTAGAATTCTCGGATGGGGAGGTCATCTCCAAGTGAGAGGAATTCCTTTTTTTATTCGGGGTCATGATGAATGATGTTGATTCTTTGTCTAAGTCTCACTTTTGGAACACTATAGGATATAGTTTGTGAACCGGTGTTCTATGCTTTTAGTATCACTTATGAATGCACCTTTGGCGTCTAAAGAATGCAACTCTTTCTTTCTTGAAATTGAAGTTACGTTTTTTTTCGAGGGAAAAATGAAACAAACAATGAATCTCATAAACATTCAACACACAATACACATGTATTTTCAAGGAGAACATTCCTGGGGAATAAACTCTATTTATTAGAAATCCTAGAGAGTGTTGATCAATGGATATTTACAATTGCAAACTTGCATGACCTCTAGAATTCCACATCCATAGGGATTTATTGAAAAATGTATAGTACTCTTGGTAACAATTCCAAGTCCTATCCTTTCCATAAGGAAATTTCCTTTTACTTTTGTACGTCACAAATCTCTAAGCCAATTATGATCCCTCATTCAAATTCCACTTTGGCCCCTTCATTTTTGGCTGATGCACAAAGTGGAAAGAATGAAGACAATACAACACTTGGATAGAATCTATTGCACCACACAGAGCCAAAGTTATTTGTATTGAAGATGAATAAGTCCCCCAATTTTGTGGCCTGGTTTGGTGTTATAGCAAGATTTGCCTCACCTTATGAACATTTTCTCAGAAGGCCTTGTTCCATTTCCCTATGCAGACTTGAAGTCTCTTTTTGCAAATCCCAGAGCTAAAAATAATATTTTTCCACATATACATGTCCTACCTATTATACAACATGTGTATACACAGGTTGCACCACTATAACCCACGTACATCGATTTTTGTGCCCAAAATTAAAAAATGGTGTCGAGTTTCCATGCCACGTCACGAGATCCATGATCCTTGACCTTCCATATACTGGAAATGTTCCGACTCAGCCCTTCAGTTCCACTTGAAGGCTATAAATGGGCCAAATCCGAGCTATGGAAAAGAGGAGAAGAATTCAACTTTGAGAGAAAAGTTACTATGGAGAAATTATTCACTTCATATTGAGTCTGCATCCCTTTATCCTTTTAATTATGAACACATTGTTCAACCCCCAAGCTCTTCCCTACTTGATTGAGAACCTCATTGTCTCTCTTATATGAGCTTGCATTTGGTGGAGGATTGAAGTGGTGGAGGCTCAGCTGGAAGGGACTTAGTTTCTCGGTTCCAAACCATGCCGACACTGAAGTCTGTAATTCATTCACTTCTGTTGATTACATTTTAATAGAAATGCTCTTTTCTCGTCTAATTAACATCTTGAAAATATTTGAATTGTTATTCCATGGGAATATTTGTTATGAATGTTGATGTATTATGCTATTGAATGTGCTAAGTTTATATATTATCACCATATTCTTGCGTTTCTTGGTTGTTGAGGACAAGTTGTAGGTGTATTTCTTTGATTCAAGTGCTCAACGATGGACTTCATCGAATGTCTGGATGAGGTAGGCTCTTTATCTTGTCTTGTTAGCATACTTGTTTATATAACATACCTGCGATTAGAGTTGATTTCTGTAGTCATTTCCATATGTTGTGGTTTACCCCTAGCCATAGAGATATTTTCCTCGTAACATTTGGCTAGTAGTCATGTTATGTAATAGCTTGTATTTATGAAGTTGACTAGGTTAGTTAGATTATATGTTTTGGAAAAGTCAAGGGAAATCACTAGGAAGAATGTATAAGTAGGATTTTAAGGCTACGTATAACTATTACTTGCTTGGTTTTTCATTGGCTATGTATTTCTAGAAATATTCTACTTATGAGAAATAGGCTTTGTGTTATTGTAATTCCATTGTTATGATTAGCATGTATCCTTGTTGTAGATGTAAGAATGCATTGGATATATGCGTTGGAATTGAGTAATGGAAGCCCCCATTATTTTCAAATAATGTCTTGTATCTGTCACATGAATGATTGATTTGTTAACAACTCCATTTAATTTCTGTTAGTTTGTATTTGTTGTGTGATATAAATCTGAATATAATATGTGTGTTAAGGAATTGTGGATCACTAGTATAGGTTCTATAATGAATGAATGATAAGTTGGAATAATAAAACTCCCAGCCTACAAATTACCACCCTATCATTAGTCTAAACATGTTCTTCGGGTGAGACCTTTCCCTCATGAAGATTGAAAATGATAGCACTAGACTACATTGGACCTTTGTTGGATACCTAAGTGGATCTTGGCTTCCAAATATAGACAATAATTGGTTCCATTGTTAGGACCATATCACGAGGGAGAAACTTTTGCAGGACAAGATGGAGGTTCTCAAAATCATAGATCAAAGATAGGTTCAAGGGTTTCATCATGTAGGTTTGGATGTGAAGAAACACCTTAGGTAAATGAGATACTTCTTATAATCAATAGATCCAACCCAACCCCAAACACATCCCAAGTGCTTTTGATTTTTTTTTTTTTTAGTAAACATTGTTGATTCCAATTTTCTTTCACATAGCAATGAGCCAATGTCAGGAGGAAATAATGGTCAAAGTAGTGGTAGCGATGAAAATCAATCAATATTCAATTAGGGGGTGGAAAAACATCCCATAATTAGAATAAGAACTTAGTGGCACAACTAGGACCTAAAGGATTCATTTTGATTAGAATTCCTTATAGAAATACAATAGGAACATAAGGAGGATGTGCATTAAGATTACACAAGCTCTCAATTAAAGGCGAAGAAGATGTAGAGAAACATTTGTTTCTCTAGGAATCTATATGGAATGTTAAGGGTATTACCCAGTAGAAAAGATGGAAACGTTTCAAACCTCTATGGGGTAGAGCCTTGAAGTGGTATATGGAGTTCATGCACAATCCACATAGTGGAACAATTAATAATGACCTTATATGAGGTCAAGCAATGATTTATTTTTGAATTTCAACATCCTAAGTCAAATAAACAAAGTATTTCCAAGATGAAAGATATTGAGTATATGGTGGGAGAAACTACATCAGAATATGCTTAGAGGTCTTAAGAATTGATGAGTAGGTTGACTTATCATATATAGATACACAACATAAAGAGTGATTTATCGGATATTACTCCCTCTAACAATAATTTCTCTAATTCAACAAATGAGTGCAACACCAAGAGAAGAATTGGAGCTAACCACAAGAATATAATATATGGTGGGGTATCCTGGGAAAACCCATATCATAGTGTCTATAAGTATTTAGTCAATAATCCTATGTTGCAAGGGATAATTAGCAAATTTTTGTTGTTGTTACGAGATTTTTCTTTCAAAATTATTGTCAAGCATGGTAAACACAATCTGGGTCTTGACCACTTATCATGAATTGAGTCAGGAAGTATCATGGATGATTCATTGCCAGATGTTGATTTATTTTGGGTCAAGTCCATCTCTAATTATCTTAATGAGATTGAACTATTTTTAGCCATAAGTTAAACACCTTCCATGTACTTCACAACTCAGAAAAAGAACCTGATTGATAGAATTGTGGATTATCAATTGATTATAATACAATTTTACTAGTTGGGGAGATATGGATACTCTGGACTATGTTCTGGATCATGAACATCCTAAAATACTTTGGGAATGCCTCAAGGAGTTATGGGGGGTCACTATGGAGGTAAGGAAACAACTAGCAATATCTTATAATATGGCCTCTATAGGCCTGTAATATCTAAAGTTTCAAAGGAGTACATGAAGAGTTGCGATGTCTGTCAAAGGATTGGAAAACTCTCTTGGAGGGATGAACTACCACTACATCTTGTTAGGACACTTCAACCTTTCGATAAATATGTTGTTGATTTCATTTTCTCCACTATCTTTCCATTGTAGAGATGAGTATATCATCACCACAACCGATTATCAAACTAGATGGGAAGAAGCAACACCTAATATGCATAATTCCATTGATCCAAAGATTTGTTTCAGATTTTAGCACATCATTACTTAGTTTGGTTTCCTTGAGAGTTTATCAAGTGATTACGGTCACCACTTTATAAGTACCACTATTACAACTCTATTGTGTACCAACTACTTAAGATATCAGAATAAACCATAAGTACACACCATGTACAACAATGTGAGTGTGGAGCACAACTCCAATATATATAAGAGATAAATTTACACAATAAACCCTTAGATAATAAGAGAACCTCCTCCAAATAACCAAATACATTCATACATCACAATTCACCTTTTCTCATTAATGAATACATGATCTCTATATATACCTATTCACACCTACACATGAGGCCCCTTTACTATTAGGCCAACCCTAATACCTATGAATTTACACATTACATGAACATTTATCCCCATATATGCCCCCCATTCGGGTCATATCATATACATTTAACCCCATATATGCCCCCCCTAGGTGATAACATAGTACCCTCTTTAAAAAATCTTTGTCCCCAAACCTTTGCGATTAAAGGATTCACATGTGATGAAACCAAGTAATATGATTTTCTTATTTTCCTGCCTTCTTCATTCCATTGATGATGATTCATCCATCCAAAATAATTTTTTTTTGGTCTTAATACTTGGTGGCTAGTTGTTGCATAATTTTCTTTCCTTTGATTCCATGTATTGTTGTTGAAGCTTCTCCAATTTGTAGCAGATGCTGGTCCATGAAAACATTTTGTTGAATAATGGTTTGGTGATTCCATCTTCCATGAGTATTGTTGAGTATTCCATCTTCTTCCTTGATAATGCTGATATTAATCTTCTTGTCTTCCTTGAAATCTTTCCTAATAATGAAGGTGTCAATATGGTTTCACATTTGACGTTTTTTCAAATACAATATAATCCTCTATCCTCTTTGTTTGGTCTTTGATTACTCTAGCCTTGGAGACAATACCATCATATTTGGCATATACATCCTTTAGATGAAGTTCAACTTCTTCAAGTATCTTCTGGTGACCTTATTGAATCTTTTCTTCTTTCTCCTTTTGAAGCTACAATGTCACCCCCTTTATCAAATTATCACGCCCTTCTTCAATTATGGATTTCATTTCTGATTTTACCTCATCAATATTTAGGGATTCCTCAACCTTATTGCAAATTTACTCTTCAAGTATTTTGGTAGATTCTTCATCCAAGACCCTTGTTTCTTATTGATTTTGATAATTATTCTTCTCTTCCTTCAATCTCTTAACCTCATCCAATAGTTTTTTATTATGGTTTCTTAATCTACCTATATCTTCATCTTTCTTTTTCAATTCTTCCTTTGAATCATCCTTTTCCCAATTTCCTTTTCTAGTCTTCCCTTGTTTAAAATTTTGAACTCTTTTAACGAGTGCTTCGCTAAGGTCTCATATATTAGACAACTCATAACTCTTCTTGTTGATCTCTTCTTTTTCTACTTTAAACTCCTCTTGAATTTTATACATTGCCTCCATTTTTGTATCTCTAATCCATTTATTTGAGAAGAGTTCTTCAAATTCTTTCCATGTGGTGTTCCATCTAGTATCAATAACAATACTCATCCACCACTCTTGAGCTTCACCATAAAAATAACTTCTTAATATTAAAGGATTCCTATAATATTGTTTTACCAACCTCAAGCATTCCATAGGATTGATTTCATCTTTATATTCATCTCCTATAAATTTAGGTATTGCCATTGATTCTTAATTGAGGTCTAACCGAAACCCCCAAATTACAACCTCAATATATTTAGGATAATGATTTCAATTATTTATAATAAATTTTCCAATATAATATTATATGTTTTCTATTTCCAATGGATTTTGAATCACCTCAATCAGACATCCCAATAAAAAATTATGATAGTTTTAAATGAACATACCTTTGAAACCCTGATTTGGAGTCTGTCCTTCTAGCCGACCTTCCTTTTGATGTATTCATGAAATTTTATCCCTTCTGAGTTTGAAATTTTGGTTTGCGATACTCTGATATGTCTTCTGTGCAATGCCATAGGTTGACCAAAATTTGATGTGCCGAGTGAAAGTTATGGTAACTTTCCCAAAACTTGTTGATTTTTGGCCTTTTCTCGAGAGCGAACTTGTACAGAATGACATGTGTCCAATATTTAATTTTTGATCCTGAAATTTGTACTATATGTGATAGGATATATATCCTTAGTATCCACAAAATTTACTATCTGAAACATTGTATAAAATAAGTTATAGCAAAAACTCCAAGATGGCTCATTTAAAACTGAATTCCTAATGAGTCAAAAACCTTATCTACCACAGGATATATCTACGAAAGTATAACAACCCATAACCTGAAATGTTTACAACATGTACCCTAATATGTCTTCTAACTAACCTCCAAATTTGATAACTAAAGAATCCTCGAAAAACGATATAATGAAAATTCCAAGATGACTCGCTTTGAAAAAGAAACACTCTAGGATCGATGCTCTAATACCAAATGTTATGTACCAAATACTTAAGATATTATAATAAACCAGAAGTACACAATATGTACACAAATGTGAGCATGGAGCACAACTCCAATATAGATAAGAGGGATAATTTAGATTCATAACCAAATACATTCATACAACACAATTCGCCTTTTTCTCAATAATGAATACATGATCTCTATATATACCTATTCACACCTACCCATGAGGCCCCTTTACTATTAGGGAGACCTTAATACCCATGAGGCCCCTTTACTATTAGGGCGACCCTAATACCTATACATTTAGATATTACATGTACATTTATCCCCACATATTCCCTCCCTTGGGGTCATATCATATACATTTAACCCCATATATGCCCCCCTTGGGTCATAACGAACTCTCACCCAAGAGTTCATGATCCAACACCATACGAGCAACCTATATCATTTGCAAGCTAACGGTATAGTGTAAGCCTTTAATTAAATATTGGAGCATAGGTTGACAAACACTTGTTCAATGAATTGGGATGATTGGGATGAAAGGACTCCAACAATACTTTGGGATTATAGAACTAACACAAATATATTAAATAAGTCGACACCTTTTCAACTAGTTTATGGGAAAGAGGTAGTTATCCCTACCAAATTTGTGGTTTGTAGCCTATTTATTGCATAGGATACCCACATGATAGAAGAGGAGTTAGTTGTGGAATGACTAACTAAGTCTGTATAGTTGGTTCCACTAAACTATTTAAAAAGATATATAAAATACCTAACACAAGTATAACCTCAAGACCAAATCATTTTCCAATGGAGATCTAGTTTTGCTCCATGACAACAAGTAATTGAAGCATTGAGTGAAGCTAGACATGTACTGGTTGGGCCATTATTAGTTGCAAATGTCAAATATTTTGTGGCAGCCTCGTTAGCTTAGCTAAATGGAGTTCTCCAACTAGGATGGGTCATTAACACTCGTTTAAATCCCTATACCACAACCCCTTAATTCAAAATTTCATGCACCACTCATGTTTAGAGGAGTCTAATCATGTTATCTTTGAGTCGGGTTTTACCCACACTTTGATCCCTTTTGTAGTTTTGTTGAGTTGTGGACATATATTTGTGGTTGGGGAAGAGTAAGTCTAGTTTTTTGAGTCGAGGCCATATCGTCGTGGTCGAGAGGAAGATTTAACCATATATAGATACATCAATCCACCTTTTTTTCTTTACCAATTGAGTTTAGTTTCACTACATTTACAACCCTTGAAGTTGGATTTTGAAGTTTCAAGAATGTCCATGGTCGATGATATTAGTCTATTCAAGTTAAGGGAATGTGTTGCATTGAGTTTGGGTTGAACTCATGGAATGAGGGTGATGATTAAATGACACTAGATGTATTGTAGGGATTAATGGGATTACTTTTGTCTCATTGAGTTAGAACTTTAATTATCGATTGTTTTGGGGTGGAAAATTTCTATGTCTAAGTCTTGTGGTTATCACCACACGTCTCTCTTATTGATGGTTGTGACCCCTCATATAGACAATGAACTTGGTGAGGTGATCCCTACCATGGAGTATGGTTGGTTCCATATCTTCATAATTATTTTCTATACTTTATCATTCTCTCACTCACATGGATATGCAGTTTTATGGGAATTGCACAGTATCTTTCGACATCATTCTTACAAGGACTATTTCACAAGTTCTAGTATTCATTATGACCAACCACCATATAGGTGACCAATTTTTCATTTATAATCCCATGGAGAATGTTGGTTGGCTATATTGTTCTCAGTGTTGGGGAGTTTTGTATGATTTTGGGCCCCTTCTTTCCATTCAAATATCTTTTTTTATGGATTCATGTACGTTGGAGATGGCCTCCAGGAGTAAGTGACAAGGCCGACCACTCAAGTGTGGACTTCATACTAGAGATATAACAAATTTGGAAACAAATTACCAAACTCAACACTCCATTTTTGTATAGAAAGAAGTGGACAACTTAAAATCTCTAGTATCCAAAAAAAGGAAGAGAACTCCACATGCACAATTTGAAAGAGAGATTTGTAACACCTTTTTTTTTTATATTGGTACCACTTGAAGAAAAAATCTCAATATGATCACATTTTTTTACCCTTTTCAACATACTTAGGAATTTCTTGTTGATGTCTTTAACAACCACCTCTTATCAAAAGGCCCATAGGTTGTAGTCTTGCGATGACTCAAAGAATTAGACTTCAAATACAATGCCCTTATTATTTATATTTAGGGTGGCCATCTATTATAGGAAGAAGACAATGTTATAGGGCCATGGTCTACTCGTCTTATGGGACACATTATTGTTCAACATTTGAGGGAGTCAGGCTAGTCTAGTGGGATCAAATATACCATAGAGCATCCTATTGGGTTAAACTCCAAGCTAGAGGAATAACTTTTCCTTGAATTTTATTTGAAGTATTTTTTTTTCTTGAATGATATGCGGGGTCTTATATAATTGTTTATGTGTGAGTAGGCCCCTTTGTTTGAAGGGAATACAAAAGAACATAATACAAAAATGAAACAATATTGAGTTGAGGGTGAGTCAATAGGTGTGTTCAAGGCTTGTTGTCTCTTTCATTTTTGAATGATACACAAAGTGGAAAGAAGGAATATGATGCCACACTTGGACAACCTTAGTTATGATATCTAGATCCATGTTAGTTGAGTAAAATATGGAGAAGACCCCCAATTTTGCATCTTAGTTTAGCTAGTAATTATGTTATATAATACATTATATTTATGACGCTGACTAGGTTGGTTAGATTAGGTTTCTTGAAGATGTCAAGGATAATTAATAGGAATAATGTATAGGTAGGTATTTAAGGCCACAAATAGTGATTAATCACTTGGTTGTTCATTGGCTAGGTATTTATAAAACTTTTATGCTATTACGGAATATCTTTTTGTTGTTGTAATGCAAATATTATGATCGAATTCTATTCTTGTTGTGGGTGTAAGAATGTAATGGATCTATGTGATGGAATGGAGTAAGAGAAGCCCCCAATATTTTCAAATTGTGTCTTGTATGTTTTACATGGATGATTGGTATTTTAATAGTTCCGTTTACTTTAAGTTATCTTAGATCCATTGCATGATTCAAATCTAAATATACTATACGTTTTAATGAGTTCCAAATCATTAATATAGATTCTATATTGAAGAAATGGTAAGTCATAATGGTAAATATATCATCCCACGAATTACCTCCCTATATTTAGTCACAACATGTACTTCAAGTGAGACCTTCCCCTCACAAGGATTGAACATGTCAACACTATACTACATCAGACCTTTGTTGGAAATATAAGTGGACCTTGGTATCCAAATAGATCCAACATCCATAGTTATATCATCCAATATTCAAGCCTCTCTTAGTAACCCCACTCCTCCCTACAACCTAACTTCTCATGGGCCATCACCAAGAGTCAAATAAAATTCCAAAAATTCTATTGCATCCTTTTAGTTATCAAGTGATTTAATTCCCTTTTGGTCACTGATCCCAACTATCGAGTTAAGCCATCTTGATCTTCGAATTCCATGTAGACATTCCATCGATAACATATGTCTAACCAAACATAATACTACTTTTGACAAGGCTCTCTACTAATCCTTGAATCTACTTCTTCCATTTGATATAAGTAACCTCTCATTTTAGTCATCACTATATGTGCACTAGTTGATACACAAGTTGACTTCGTCATTGGCATTATTTTAGTCAATTCTTCTCTATTGGATAGACTACTTGGTTCAATTAACTTCCTTAGTGGATCCTAACTATAGTATATATTTTTCTTCAGGTCAATACAATTTTGAATCAAACATCCCCCTTTTGGGAGATTTAACTCCCCCAAACCTTACCAGTTATGATGACAATGGTGAAATATGTCCCTCACCTCTAACAAATACTATTTTTCTTTTATTGAACTTGGACCCTAGACCATTTCTTAGTAACACTTTTTCACCCTTACAAGTTTTCCAAAACTTCCTTTACAACACCACATCATGTTCCAACTCAGTATACACATTTGGAACTAAGTCTTCAACCTATAACAATAATATAAATTCTTCCTCCCCTTCATCAAGCATGGAATGTTGAGAAAGCCTCAAATTATCTACATTGATAACATAATATATGCTCATTATGGTGCCAACTCTAGTATAGAAGCATTTTCACCCACCCACTACACAATCTCAAAGGGACCATACCTAATGGGTTTTAGCTTCTTCCTTGGGCATTGTATCTGCTGCTCATCCATATATGACCATGTATTATCTCGCACTTGAAGTTGACAAGATATCACGTCTCTATCATGCCTCTCCTTATACCTTTGTTATTGTTTTTTCGACTCATCTTCCACTTGCTCATGTCTCTTTTGAATTATTTTGATGAAGCTCATGGCTTTTTCTTGGTCATCATCTCACTCTATTGAATTGTATTTAGTAGTTTGGTAAAATGAAATGTTAAAGAGTGTTCAAGTAAAAATATCAAATGGTCACTTACTACTAGAACTATGCATTGTTTGGTTACACCAATGCTATATATAAAGAAGGATCTCATCCCAAGTCTTAGGATGCCTTACGTTCAACCCCATTACAAAATGAACCATGGTCATGTTTACCACTTTTGTTTATCCATCATCTATGAATGAAAAGTTGTACTTATCTTCATATTAGTATCCATTATACCCATAATGATCTCCAAAACCAACTTATAAATCTTCTATCTCTATTTGAAATAATGGATCTAGGCAATCCAAAGTGTAACCATATTCTCTAGGAAAATAAATTCTCTAGGCATACTCTTTTTAGAAGGAATTAATTGCACCATCTTGTTGAATCTGGACACTACTACACATAGGTTATCAAAACCTTGTTTGATATTTACCAATCCTCCAAGATAATTCATCAAAATTGTCTTCATGGTTAATCTGGTACACATAAAGGAATGTGTAATCCCAATTTCCTATCAACATGATTTAGCATACAACCTAACACACATGCCTAAATAAATTTTCCAACATTGATCAACATGTTTTTCCAATACACATACCTCTGGAAGTTCAACAAGGTATTTTTGACACCAAAATTTCCAACAACTGTACAAGTATGGGTTTCTCCTAACATTGTTTTTCTACATTCTCCAGTTGGTATACATAACTTATAATCCTTGTATAACAAGCCATATTTCAAATGGTAGTCAATATTCTTCACTCCTTGTTGCAACTCCACTACATTAAGAGGAAATCCTTTGTTCTTGTCATGTCGAATATGTATATCTTCAAATAGAAAAAGGTTGTAGCTACATATTGGTCACGATAATGGTTGTCGACCTCAATGGTCTAGATAAGAAATCAATAATATTATTTGTAACCCCTTTCTTTTACTTGAGTATAAGGTTAAATTGTTGCATATAAGACATCCACTTAGTATTCCTTTCTTTGCAACAATTGGCTTTGTGCTTTCCAAAACTACAAAGGTGCATGATCATTGCGAATCATTGTCTCCATCCATTTAATGTAAGATATCTAATTCTCCACTACTCGATGTAAATCTAGTAGCTCCTTTTAGTAGGTAGGATACTGTAGCACCATTCCACTAAAGGTTTCTGAATGGAAAGCAATTAATCTTCCCTCCTACGTGAGGATTGTCCCCGTAACATAGCTATATGAACCAATTTCAATCTTACAAGGTTTATGAAAACATGGAAGTCTTAATACAAGTACTTCATGAATCTTCTTATTCAAAATGTCAAATGTTTTTTCTTCTTCCTTCACCCAAATAATGTTACTCTCTCCTCTTGTCAAGGAGTGTAAAGGTACAACAATGCCACATAAAGGTGAAATCAACTTTCATTGATATTAAAAAAATCAAGAAAAATTCTTGGCTTCGTGAGATTCATCGACCCATTCCACTCTTGAATGGTCTACACTTTGGTTGGGTTGACTGTCAATTGATCTCTACCAATTATGAATCTTAGATAAAGGAAGGAATGTTTAGAAAAATAACACTTTCTTGAAATTCAACTGCAACTGCTTCTCCTAGACTTTCCAACACTTGCCTCAAATAGTTTAAGTGATACTCCCAATTATTATTGTAAATTAGCATATCATCCAAATATACAACTATAAAAGAGTAAATGAAGTGTATAAGAATTCCATTCATGAATCTCGTAAATGTGGATAGAGGTTTAGTAAAACCAAAGAATATTACCAACCGCTCAAACAACCCTTGCTTTCTTTTAAAAGAAACCTTCTAAGTATCTTACTCAATTCTTACCTAATGGTATCTCGACTTAAATATCAAGCTTGGTAGAATATTTTTATCCTTTCAATTGGTCTACCAAGTCTTCAGTTTGTAGCAATGGATTATGATTCTAGACGATAATATTGTTGAGTTATTTGAAATAGACACACATATGCCTAGTCCCATCATTTTTTGGAACCAATGCAATCATTGGTCCATATAGGGGACATCCTAAGATTGATAACCCCTCGATTAAAAAATGTTGGCATTTTCCTTTTTTTTTATTATCTCATCACACTTCTTAAGGAAAGTTTGATATGGGGTAATGCCCAATCATGGTGACTCTGGTACAAGCTAAACCTTATGCCTAATTGGGATTTTAGGTGCTAAACCCTTAATTTCTACAAAATATAACCTCATACTTGCATAAAAGTCAATTCAAGTATTTATTTTGATTGATTGTGATATCAAGTACCTCATTCTTTTTGTAGTATGATCCTCCTAGAGTCTTACAATCAACATTGCAAATTTCTTATTGTATTAGTGAACATTTTAGCCATATTAGTAAACCTTAAGGATATTGTGTTCTTTCCCTTGTAGCTATTGATATGGTAGGATTTCCCTTCTTTTATCAACCTCCACTTCTTGTCTCTTCTCGAGAAGATAACTCTCTATATCATAGACATAGGCTCACGTTGATGACTTTTCAAATGTCTAATGGCACAACATCACACTCAAACTCATCCATGAATTGATTTTAAATATAACATTTGAACTTACACTAGTGAGTGATTTGCATTTCATCCTAAAGGATAAGGCTCAAGATGTTTTGTCATCTTTAGTCCCAACTATTTCACCAACATTTCAGAAATAAAGTTCTTCTAATTGTCAGAAGAAAGGGTAGTTATTACCACTATATTATTTATTTGCATCTTGACATGGAACAACTTTTCCCTCACTATCTCTACAGGTTCTTACTTAGAAATGGAAATTGACTTTCTCACTCTATTTTGATTCCATTTTCCTCTCGATTCTTCTCCCTTCTATTTTGGAATGGTTTTCTCCATTAATGGGTAGTGCACCATGTTTTCCTTCAATACAAATGTTTTTTTTCTTGTCACTCTTGGAGACCCCTACCCAAAATTTTGTTTATCTGCCCTCAAGGACCATAGAATCCTTGTAAGTCCATCATCTAGGGGAAAGTTCAGTGTTTTTCCACCTTCCTGAGATGCCTTAGATTCCACTTGTAATCACCCATGATAGACTCATGAGAAGTCCTTATGCCCCTTTGTGATCCTCATCTGCATAAAAATGGTTATATTGACTTATATAGAATTATATTAAACTTGCAAGTACCATGGATGGTCGAGGTTTTCCTGCTAATATTAGATCAACACCTAATATGGATTTGTAGGGGGGGTAAGTCCGTTGGGGTTTGAAGGGTCTTAAGTGCCATGAATGGCCCAAATATACTCCATGTGTATGTGATCAATGGTTCACATTGCATTACAGAGGAGAGGCTAGTTGGGAAATGAAAAAGTTTCAACCATTGTGAGCAATGGGTTTCAACCCTTATGAATAGTGGGTCTCAACCCCGCTAATATCATACCAATGACCTAATTTGTTTTTGTGAGAGATGGGATTGTTGGGAGGTAAACAATTTTAAATCACCACAAATGAACTAGATGCACCCCACTAAGTTCAAATCAACGAGTATAATTATATCATAGGGGAAAGCTTGATCATGGGTTGATGGATTATAAAGTGTCATGAACATCGACTGAAGAGGAATTTGAAGTCATTAAGTTTGTTGGGGACAATGCCCCTTTCCCACTTTTGTTAGGAAAGACTTGGATTGAGAGGGATAAGATTAAAAGAAAAATAGAGGAAGAGGCCACAGAAAAGAAAAAGAAAGAACTAAGGGATTTCATAGCTACAAAAATAGATCGACTAATAGAAGAACGAGAGGATAAGTCGAAGAAACGAAACAAAGTAACAACACAGGAGGGACATAAGGCGAGGGAATTAACTTTCAAGGTTGAAATAATGCAAGAAGGTTTGAAGCACATATCCATGCAAGAAATAAGTATATCCACCCATGAAATATTAAGAGAAGGGATATTAACTTCAGACCCTTTGAGAGCACTTAAATAGTGCGAAGTCACTACACTAGGAGAAGATAATAATAAGAATGGAAAGATGATCCCAGACATAATTAGAGAGACAACAGATCACAGGAAATAAGGCAAGGAAGCTTAGTAAAAATAAGGCTAAGATGGAAGAGCTATAGAAAGCTACAGATACCAAATGGAAGACTTCATAGACTAGAACCTCATAAGAGGTAGGTTTGCAGGATTTGAACTTTGCAGGAACAACGCGACTGTGCAGAATGGGACTTCGCCTTGTCAAAGCTATATGACCATTGGAGGCACCCCAACCATTAGAACGACGCTCCAAAATGGTTGGAAAACACATTTATGGACTGATGGACCACTTTTGGGACGTTGAGACTGCGCCATAACAGACATATTCACATTGATGGAAGCATTTCTACCCATTGGAAGAATCCGTTATGGTACCCCACTTATTTAACTTGTCGATCACTATGCCGGGACCACTTTTTTCCACCCATGATTAACTGAGCTAACAAAGAATTGATTGTGTGTCAAGCTATGTTATCAGAAACTAGACGTCCCTGTCAGTTTGTCTACCCTGCCTATTCGTTCACCTACCCCGACCTGTCTGTTTAACAATGCGAATGTCAGGTGAACCTACTAAATTAGAGAAATCCATCGAGGACGTCCTCAAGAATATAATGTTCGACATATAGTTATCTGAAAGTGTCCAGGAATCATCGACTAGGGGATTGCAGGATTCCCCTTTGACGGGACAACGTTTTGGCCATGTCAACCCTGCGACTGAGCAGAGAAGTAAGCATCGTGGTGATTTGGCTAATGCGAAGAAGATCCCTCCTATCCTACTAGACTATATCCCACCTTTGGCTAGTGCAGTTAACCAAAGAAACATTCCACGAGACTATGAGTACACCTTGTTGACCGCGTACATTCTGAAAGGAATACGCGTAGTCGGGAGCCAGTTAGGAAAGATCCCATTGTTGAAGAATAACGAATTCAACCTAGGAGACATAAAGAACTATGCTATGCTAGCACCCCACCGCTATCTGATGAATTCAACTGGGAAGAATCCTCGCTTCATCTCCCAGCCATGGATTAAGGGATTGGTGCAGTCCACAGTGATAAATGTGATGAAGATTCCCCATTTTGGCCATCACCAAGAGGTTAATGTCTGCGTTAAAATCCTCTTGTTGTGATATCATGGAAGATACCTATGGCTCGACTGAAGGATTACTATGGATCCGGTGCTGATCCACCAGATTACAGGATTAACCATGAAGGGACATGACCCTCAAAAGTTTTACCCAGGGAAGGCCTCAGAATTCTCCCTGGCACAATGCATCAAGGAGGCTTACGACGAAGTTAAAAAAGGGAAGTGAGGTTACAAGGTAGCCTCTATACAGGATGGTGCAATACGATTTGATTACCAACTCATAGCTGACAAGATCGTAAGAAAGAACTACCCCACATAGGTCACTGGGTTCGTGGTGGACCTTGCAGGAAAATGTGTGGAGGGAATGCATATGAATTGGGTGAGTTATCTCGTCAATAATTTGGAGAAATACTGTAAAGAAGTTCAGGATTTGGGATACAGATTCCACTTCAACTAGCTATTCATTTTGATCACATTTGTTTCTTGGAAAATTCCTGAAGGAGCCACCTTTCCGTAGATCGAACCATCAGAGCCATTGGCCACTAGGTTTTCTACCTTGTGGTACACCAGTGACATGACAAAGAAGTGGTAGTCCAATGTTGTGTTTCGTGCCTATTATCATCAATTAAAGGTTTCTATTGAGTCATTTCCACGCATGACACTGCGCACCCTGCACCAGTACAAACCGATAGAAAATTTCCACACAGATCCACATTTTATCTATATCACGACGTGCAAAGATGAGAACAAGGAAGAGTTACAATTGTACTATAAGATAACATATGAAGACGTGGAGAAGATCACCAAGGCATGACTGAAGGAGTTCCTTGTACCCATTTCTGATGCATAACTCTCCGAAACTGACACCATAGGAAGCCCCATGGTCACTCAAGTCAAGCATGCCAGACAGTCCAGTGGGATGAAGAAGAAGAAGAAGTAGGAAGAAGTCCAGGATGTAGAGACCGATGAGGAGGACAACGACTCTAAAGAAAATGGATTTGGCTCGCTAGGAGGAGGAGGAGATGAAGAAGATGGACAAGGAGGAGGGGATGAGTAAGGAGGAAGCGAAGCTACACCAACAAAAGATCCCCATAATGAAGTCGTAACACTGCAGAAGATGAATCTTTCTCCGTAGAAACCTTCAGCAAGAAAGAAGACGCGTGCCAGTAAGCCCCATTTTGAAGCAACAACCATGAAATATGACATCAGTTTTGTACAAGGAGACATGGAGGATGCTTTCGAGGACATCTTGCAGAGATATGGAGCGAAGTAGGAGGAGTTGTATGGAAGAATCGAGAAGGAACTGAAGGAAATACAACAAGATATTTGTTTGGTCCATGCAATACCTACTACGCCTTCCTCGTTACATAATACAGAATTGGGGGATGAACCAATACAATTTAGAAGACTAGAAGATGCGATAGAGGCTCAACTTCATAAAATCTAGGAAGAAAAGGAGAAGGCTACAGAGGCCTTGAAACAAGAGAATGATGAAGTGTTAGAGAAATTACAAGTGGCGCGGTATAGTGTAACTACGTATGAAAGTGAGAGAGAAGAGTTTCGGGCGATGCTCCAGGAGGATAAAGCGAAGATACAGAGAGAAAAGGAGTAGCTGCTCGCAGATCAGACTATGGTCAAAGAAGAGGTAAATAAAGTATGTCTCTCTGTGCCTGGCTTGGCATCGATGGAACACGATTCGGTTGAGGCTCAAGTAGTGAAGCTTGCGAGGATAATAGAGTTGGAGGTCCAAGAAGTACCGAGCACCCCACAGGAAGTGTGCGATTAGATGGAGGAAACCACTAAGAAAATAGTAATAAGGATAAGGTCCCTCGCCTCAGAGTGAAAACACTTGAACGATAGAAGCACACAAACTTATGAACACCTTGCAGAATATCTCAAGCTAAGGAAATTGGAAGCGCAGTTATAGGAGGTGAAACAACATGCATTCTATGTGTAGGCATAGATGAATCTACTCACCATAGTTGAAAGAATTAAAATATCCCAAGAGCAGCATACAGTTCATCAACAGATCACTGCCCTCTAGAGCAGGGTAATGGAAGTCACGCAAAAGCTGCAGCTTGTGCAGGACAAATCCTGCATGGTGTTTGAAGAGATTGAGGGACATGGCTCGCAATTGGACCAAGTGGTTGTAGTAGTAGAACAATTCCTAGAAGGGTTTGTTACAGAGAAAATGATCTAGAAGCTTGCTGAGCAGGAGGCTCGGGCGAAGCATCAAGTCGAGGCATATCAAGTGAATCTCGAGGCCTTCGAAGCAACATTACCCAGACCTGAGTGACTCGGGACAAGTCACAGGTGAGTGTTGGGGGCTTGTTGTCCCTCCATCAAGTTTTGAGGAAACCTTGGTTAGGTTTGGATCACTTTTGGACTTCGACAGGCTGGTCGAAGATGGAGTGCCTAGATGGAGCTGAGATCACAAATCTCACTTATTTTGCGGGCTATGTGGACCCAACAAGGGGTCTCTAGGGTTTTTGTAATGGGTTATGGGATGTCGGCCCATGTGGTTTACCCATGACTACACCTTATTGTAAGGGATTGTAAAAGTATAAATAAGTAATAATGTATGGTAGAAGTAGAAAAGTCTTGGTATCTAAGTGAAAATAGTTTTGAATTGCTTTGTGCAATAGGATGTGTATGTGTGAAGGCTCTGTTCTCGCTAGAGAATTTGGCTCTGTGCCTTGACCGAGTTTTGTAAGGAGGATCTGGTGCTCAGTGCGCAAATCTCCTTTCTGGTGCAAAGCTTGGATCTGTGAATTGGTGCACAGGAGTAAATGAATGTAAGAGATTGAAGAATAATAAACAAGATGAAGCAGTTGGTGGATGTAGCTCCACACTGGGGTGAACCACATATATCTTGTGTCTTTGGTTGGATTTGTGCCGTATTGTTTATGTTATGAATATGCTCAGTGATTTGATTATTATGTATGATAGATATATCTATTGTTTCTTAGTGCTTACTTGTCTTAAAGATGAATGAATGCTAGATCTAACCTAATGCTATGTGCGAAGTGGTTGAAGTGCTTAACCTTTGTTGTTATTGTGCCGATCTCTATTAGGGTATGTCCTCTGATGTTATTAAAGCTAATAAACTAAATCATATCACCTTCTAATTCTTGCTAGAATACTTTGCAAAGTGTTTTTATTATACATTTGTGTCCCAACTTGGTTACAGACACCTGTGTCCTGTAACGCCCCTGCTTCTACCTCGGGTGAGACTTTGTCTTCTTCGCAGGTGTTGCCAAAAGGGCCGATGGTTAGGGTTTTTTTGGTGCACTATTAAGAGTTGAACCCTGGGTCTTCCCCTGTGCCAACATGGAGTATAATGAAAATGTGAAAGAACATAGTTTGAATGTGAACAAAGAGTCATGGAACCGTGCAAAATGTGTTAACTTTTGGTGTAGAGAAAAATGGACCCAGAAAAGGATAAATCATGACCATTCATATCTAGAGATTAATGGTTAATATCAAATATTGGGGTCTAGTACTTAGTGGGCCAACTCAGCCATGTTAGCACCATGATAGCAACCTCATCAACACCACGCTAAATGAAATCCACATCAGAGGAATTCCATGTTAGTGATGCTACGTGCAGTGCCACATGTCAGGACACGTACCGATGCCACATCATCCAGTCTACATGAATAAGACATCCACGTGGAAGCCACCCCATATGCAACATTAGCACAATATATCTCAAAAAATGATTAAGTACCAAGACATCGCGAAAATATTGAGCACGACAAAGAATTGGGAGTATGTGAAGAAATGGGCGCGAACTTGTGGAACCACATAGAGAGTTTGAAGATCGCGTAAGTGTAAGAGACATAAGATATGAGTTTGAAAAATTGACTAAGTGTCAAGAATCATTCAGACGACTGAGGTTATAGATATAGAATTGGGCAAATTTTGTAGACTGGAAGACCTGCGGACCTGCAGTGAGAGTTCGAAAAATTGACTAAGTTTAAGAGAACCACAATAGGAGTTTGAAAAATTGACTAAGTGTCAAGAATAATTTGGAGGATGAGGTCACAAATATAGAATCAGGTAAAGCTAAGTATCAAGAATGACTAAGTACCAAGAGATTTTGAAGAAATGACTAAGTACCAATATCAATCAGTCGAACGAATGAGGTCGAAGAGATAGACAAGTGAATTAGGAAAAGTCTTAGGGTCACGATGAGATGTCAAAATTTGTCTAAGTATGAGGAATCGATTAGATGGACCAAGAGGTCGCCACTTGTCATAGGTCGAATGACCCAGAGGGTGATAAGACGACCTAGAGGGTGAGAGATTTAATGGCTCATAATGTCTCATAGACCCATAGAGAAATGATTGGAAATGCATCTAAGGATGGGTGAAAAATAGGTGCGGAAGAACATGAATGTGTATTATGGAGGCCAAGGAAGGGTGGATAAAAATGCCTTAGACATGTAGAGAAAGGATATAAAATTTTCTAAGTATAGGTGCAAAATGAGTGCGACGAAACTTGAGGGTGTAGTTTGGAGGTAGCAAAAGTTTGAAATGAAGAAGAGATATGCCTTAGACCCACGGTGAATCCATCAAGATAGATTGACGGTCGAGATCAACCCAATATTTGATTAGACGATGGATTTATGTTGAAGACCAGGTGCTCCCAATATGTTAAAGAAGAATAGATCGACGACTGAGATCTAATTAAGGGAAGATCAAACGATTGCTGTGAATTGTGGTTGCATGGAGTGTTTAGGGAAATAAATCAATGATCGAGGTTTGATTAAGGTCCATATTGAACGATTGCTGTGCATCAAGGCTATGTTGTGTATTTCGGTGACCAATGAGTAGATCGACGACCATGATCAAGTCAAGGGACCTCATCCGACGACTCCTGAGCAATAAGAGCCCAAGGATAGATCACATGAAGTGGAAGGAGATTGAGACAAGTTTTCATGGAGATGTTTTGATAGCCTGATTTGAAGGAAAATAAGAGGACTCAGAGCTGGCCAATTAAGCATGAATTATTTTTGTATGTGGACAAATCAGGTGGAGGTAGGAAGTGTATAAATAACGATGCCATGTTTTTTTTTATGTACTTTGTGAAATGTGGAAGGAAGTGAGTAAGTAACGATCATGGAAGAGAATCTTTGAGGCTCGAACATATGAGGATGCCTGAAAAGTGAAAGGAAGATAATGCAATTGTCAAGGGTGGCTTGGAGGTGCAAGGACAAAAGGTACTTTTGCAGATTGTGAATTGTAACAAAAAAAGACAATGCAACCGATTTGAATAGACGAAGATTTGAAGAAAATAAATAATCTAGTATTGTTGATAGCTTGAGGTGATTGATGTTTCTAGTGAAATTAGTATCTAGAGGCAGTGCTGATTTGGTGCTCAGCTAAGGGGATTGGTGTCTCATGCAAGTTGGTTCCTGCAAATGTCATTGTTGAGTTGGTGCTCAACCAAGGGGATTGGTGTCTCCTGCAGGTTGGTGCCTGCAAACATTATAACAATAGGTTGATTCTTACATGATTAAATAAATTAATTGTTTTGTGTTTTCCTCCCATTTGGGTTTCCACATTAAATATCCGTGTATTGTGATTGTATGGTTGTGTATTTATCTTTAAACTACTACAGTTGGTAAAGTAACACATTGATAAATATTGTAATAAAATAAAAATTAGTTTTACACTGACTCACCTCCCCTCTCAGTATAAAGAAGTGTGCCAACAATTGGTATCGAAGCAGGATCCTTAAAAAATAGTCTAACCATTGGAAGGTAATTTCCTGTGGCACAAATGGATAAATAGGAAGGATGTTCCGCAAATAATGCTCCATTTTTTGATGGATTCGATTTTTTTTTTTGGAGCATAATAATGAAAACCTATTTGATGTCACTTGGGTTTGATATTTGGAGTGCAGTTGAGAATGGTTACACAACCCCAAAAACTCCACCTAGAGATATAGATGGAAAGAGGCTAAGTGACAGTAACTCTAAGGCCAAGAATGCAATTCTGTATGGTATGGAAAAATCAGTATTTGTCAAAGTCACGCATTGTCAATCAACAAAATAGATATGGGACACGTTACATAAAATATATGAAGGGAATGACAAGGTCAAGAAAGAAAAGTTACAAACCCATAGAGGAAAATTTGAGACCCTCAAGATGAATAAAGAGGAGAGTTTTGCAACCTATTTTCTTCATGTGGATGAGATTGTCAACACTATTAGAGGATTGGGTGAATATATTGATGAAACCATCATTGTGCAAAAATTTCTTAGAAAACTTCAATCAAGATTTAATCCCAATACATCTGCCATCGAAGAAATAAAGGACCTAGACAAGATGAAAATGGACGAGCTGCACATAATCCTCACTACATATGAAATGAGGATGGAACAATATAAGCCAAGAAATTTATCAAGGAAGGAAGTAGCCTTCAAAGCGTCGAAGAAGACAAATAAAAAATAATACACGACGAGTGACAACTCAGATAGTGAATCAGATGCAAAAGAAGGTAATTTTGTTAGAAATCTCAAGAGGGGGGGGGGGGATTACGAAGGTAAGCTTCCCTTCAAATGCTTTAATTGTGGAGAAGTAAGACACTTTGTTAATAAATGTACTCATGCAAAAAATGGAAATAACAATGTAAAAGAAGATTCTAGTTTCTAAAGGTACAAGAAGGGTAAGAATGAAAAAAGGAGGAAGTTCTATAGACAAAATAAGAATCTATACACCAATGAGGACAACAACTCTTCAGATGATAGTGATAGTGAAACATAAGATATTCTCTTCATGGGTCTAGAAACACAGACAAATGTCCCCAAAAATAGAGATATAGATTCAACAAAAGAAGAAAATCCTTAAAGTGATGTAGAAGTAGATATTGAAGCACAACTCATTAATGCCTTAGAAGAAATAGACAAACTCAAAGAAAATATTAGAAAGAAAAAAAAGGAATTGTAAAATTATAAAGAAGAGGAATATGATCTTTAAGAAACAAAGAAAACAATTATTATTCTAAATACTCAAATAGAAGAGGAAAAGAGAATTGAAGAAGTCTTAAGAGCCCAACTAACAAAAAAATAAGGTCTTTGCAACAAACTAGAATATGAAATAGTTTGTCTAAGAAAGGAGTTGGAAAAATCACACACCAACATGAAATTCAAAAATATCCATACAACCTTGAATGAAATCCTAAATCGTCAAATATCACCATTTGACAAGACTGGTCTTGGGTACAATGAAAAGAAGGAGGCTGCTAATGAAGAAGCCTCAACCTCTTCAAAACAATCAAGTGAAGAAAGGACTAGGAGTTATGCTGATATAATCAATAATTATATCTAGGTTGAAGAAAACATGAAGGAAGAACAATATGTTGCATATAAGACAAATCTTCCTCATAAGGACAAAATTAGGAAGACTCTCCCATCAAGTTGGAATCACACAATCATGTACTAAAATTCTTTCTTTGGCTATTGTTATTCTTGCAATGGTTTTGGTCATAAAGCAATAGATTGTAGAAAAAATGTAAGAGGAGGTTATATGAGGAACAACAACATAGTTTATATGAGGATGCATATATAAATTTTTTGTAGAAGTGATTTCAATAAAAATGAGAAAGAGGAAGCCCCAACAATAATGGAAATAAATTAGGAATTAAGGGAACAAAAGAAAGAAAAATCCTTGTTCATTCAAGCTGCACTTTGTGCACAAAATAATAAGGATAAATGGTACATTGATAGCGGGTGCTCTAGTCACATGAGAAGAGATAGAACAAATTTTATGACCCTAAATAAAAATGAAGGCAATGCTACCTTTAGAGACAATGGTAGTTCAAAGATAGTTGGAAAGGGCACTCTCAGTATTGACAATGGAAAATCTAAGGTTGAAAAGGCTCTGTATGTGAAAACTTGAAACATAATCTTCTTAGTGTAAGCCAAATGTGTGACTAAGGACACACTCTTACTTTTGACTCCAATGAATGTGAGATTAGAAAAGCAAATTCAGGCAAGTTGGTTGCAAAAGCAATTAGAACCCTAAAAAATATATACATTATTGATAAAATTAATGGAGAAAAATGTCTCATGGGGCATATAGATGAAATTTAGCTATGGAATAAATGAATTGTGACATATGAACTTTGACAACTTGGTTAAAATTAGTACCAAACAAGTAGTAAGAGATATGCTAGAAATTACAAAGCCCTCAAGCATTGTCTACAAGCAGTGCCAACATGGAAAAAAATCGAGGGTGATTGTCAAGACAAAGAAATATGAAACATCCAAGACATTGGAACTTGTGCATATAGATCTTCGTGGTCCAACAAGAAAAAAAATATTTCAAGGAGAAAGCTATTTTATGTTGCTCATTGATGCTTACACAATAATGACTTGGGTTACCTTTCTTAAAAATATATCTGAGCCTTTGAGAAATTTTAAGTATTCAAAGCTTTAGTTGAGAATGCGATTGATTTGAAAATAAAATGTTTAAGGTTAGATAATGGAGGTGAATTTACAACAAATGAGTTCGAAGAATTCTGTGAAGCTCATGGAATAAGAAGACAATATTCAACTACAAGAAATCCCCAACAAAATGGAGTAGTTAAAAGGAAAAATAGAAATGTACAAGAAATCACCAGAACAATGCTAAATGAAGGAAAACTATCAGACATCTATTGGAGAGAAGAAATTTACACTTCTTTCTACATTCTAAACAAAGGGAAAATCAGAGTCAACAATGACAGGACATCCCATGAACTATGAAAAGGTCGACCAACATCTATCAAACTCTTCAGAGTCTTTGGAAGCAAGTGTTACATCAAACAAGATGATGAGGATATAGGCAAGTTTGAATCAAGATCAGATGAAGGAATTTTTCTCAGATATTCATCAAGAAATAAAGTCTATATATTTTACAACAAAAGACTACAAAATATTGTTGAAAGCATTAATGTCATAATAGATGAAAAAATACCACACAAGAATCAACTAGAAGTGGAGGAAATCTGTTACAACAAAAAGGAAGAAGAGGAATCCGAAGAAGAAGAACAAGAATATGAATTTGAAGAAGAAGAGGAAGAAAAACGACAAGATACACAAACACCATCAAGGTTTGTGCAGAAAAATCATCCAAAACATTTAATTCTTGGTGATAAAAATGCTAAGACTCAAACTAGGAGAAAAGTAACAAGTAGATCTAGACTAATAAATTTCACTTTATTGTCCAAAATAGATCCTAAATGCTTTGCAAAATCTAACATTGATCAACAATGGGTGAATGCTATGGAAGATGAGTTAAACCAGATTGAAAAAAATTAGACATGGGAAATTGTCCCAAGACCCAAAGATAAAAACATGATTAGTACAAAATGGGTATTTAGAAACAAGTTAAATGAAGATGGAACAATAGTAAGAAATAAAGAAAGACTGGTTTTCCAAGGGTATGCTCAAGTAGAAAGCATTGATTTTGAAGAAACCTTTGCTCCTGTTGCAATACTAGAAGCCATTAGAATATTTTTGGCATTTGAAAGATTCAATAATTTTAAGGTGTATCAGATGGATGCCAAATCAACATTCTTGAATGGGGATTTAGAGGAAGAAGTGTACATTGAATATCCCGAAGGATTCTTATTGTCAGAAGATGAAGATTATGTTTGAAAGGTGAAGAAATCACTTTATGGATTAAAGCAAGCTCCCAGAGCATGGTAATCAATACTTGACAAGTACCTGCAACAACAAGGTTTCAAAAAAGGAACAACAAATAAAAGTATTTACATCAAAATAGACAATGCATAGATGTTAATCATTGTAGTTTATGTGGATCATATCATTTTTCAAAGTAATGTTGATAGAATGAGCCAAAAGTTTGCAGAAGAAATGAAAAATGAATTTGAGATGTCCATGCTTCAAGAATTGACATTCTTTTTAGAATTACATATTACTCAAAGGAGAAAAGGCATATTCATTTCCCAGATAAAATATATCAAAGAGATGTTGAGGAGGTTTGAAATGGAAGATTGTAAACCTGCCAAAACACCCATGGTCACTAGTTGTAAGCTAAGTAAAGAAGATGAATAAAAGGAAGAAAATCAAACCTTGTATAGATAAATGATATGCAACATTTTGTATGTGATAGTATCAAGACTAGATATCATGCATGAGGTAAGGAGAATTGGAAGGTTTCAAGCTGCACCAAAGGAAACACATGTGCAGGCAGTAAAAATAATATTTATATATTTGAAAGGGACATTGAAATTTGGTTTATGGTATCCCATAAGAAAAGACTTCACTCTGAAAACTTACATAGATGCATATTGGGCAGGTAGCGTGGATGGTAAAAAAAAACACCAATGGTGGAGCGTTCTTTCAAGGAAACAATATAGTGTCTTGTTTCAACAAGAAGAAATCATCAATTTACCTATCCACAAATGAAGTAGAATACATTTCAACAACATCATGTTGTACACAAGTCCTTTGAATGAAACACAATATGAAGGACATTTAGGTAGAGTATCATCAATCAATATTGATACTATATAACAATACTAGTGCAATAAATATCTCCAATAATCCTATCATGCATTTGAAGACAAAACACATTCCAATCAAGTATCATTTCTTAAGAGAGTGATTCATAGAACATAATGCCAAGCTAGAATATATTGGCACAAAGGAACAAGTTGTTGATATATTTACAAAATCTCTTACCAAAGAGGTATTTGAGTATCTTAGACAAAAATTGGGGGTGATACCTATGCCATCCACTCACTAAATCACTACAAGAGGAACACCGACTCAGGGGGAGATGAAAAAAAAGAGAAGGGTGCCGGTCACAGGGTCGGGAATAAAGAATAAAGTGAAAGGGGGAGAAAATCCTTTTTCCATTGATCCCAAAGGGGGAGAATATAGAGAAAGGGGGGAATTTATAGAAAGAGAGATGTGTAAGGGAGCACCAAAATAACTAAGTGTTTCCATCAATGAAAAGGGGGGATTTTGTTGGAAAAAATGTTGTCATTGATGTCAAAGATAGGGGAGACTATGGCCTTATGTGAATGAAGGAGAGGAGACTGCGATTATCTTGACCTTCCACAAAATCCCTATGTGTTTACTCACAATATGACAATTCTATAACAACAAGAAGACTGTGCGTGACCATGAATACTAGAGAGAATTGGACCAAACCAGACAAAAGGTGAAGAGTTCTATTGCAGAGTGATCACAACTTGTTGAAGCTTGATGATGTAGAGGAATAATTTCTATTCATAAAAGGGAGATGTGGCTAAGACTTGGTGGTAGGAAGATGAGCGATCATAGTTGGAAGCTGAACGAGATACAAACTTGAGCAGTAATATGTTTGGTAAGGAAGTCAAAGTAAAAGTATGAAGGCGCAATAAAATATTTACAAAAAATGATGTATCCCACATTCGTTGGGAAAATCTAGTTCAAAGGGATTATAATGAAAACATGAAATTACATAGTTTGAATGTGAACGAAGAGTCATGGAATCATGCAAAATGTGTTAACTTTTGGCATATAGAATTGTGGACACGGAACATGATCAATCATGACCATTCATCTCCAGATATCAACGGTTAATTTAAAATATTGGGTTTCAATGCTTGGTGGGATGGATCATCCATGTCAACACCATTATAGAAACCTCAATAATGCCACATGTCCAGTCAGATGAATGCCACATCAGAGGAAGTCCACATTAGTGATTCCATGTGTAGTGCCACGTGTCAGGAAACATAATGATGTCACACCATCCAATGTACATAAAGAACACGTCCACATGGAAGGCACCTCATTTGCAACATCAACACAAGAGATATCAAAAAATGAATAAGTACTAATACATTGTGGAGATAGTGAGCACGACAAAGAAATGTGAGTATGTGAAGAAATGGGTGTGAACCCGCAGACCCGTGGTGAGAGTTAGAATATCGACTAAGTGTAAGAGACTCATGTTAGGAGCTTAAAAAATCGACTAAGTATTAATAATCGATCTGATGGATGAGGTCACAGATTAAAGAAATGACCAAGTACTAAGATAAGTCGGTCATATGGATAAGGTCTTAGAGATAGACAAGTGAATCAAACAAAGGTTTAGACCCACAATGAGATGTAAAAAATGAGATGTAAAAAATTGTCTAAGTATGAGAAATCAATCAGATGGCCTAGTAGGTCACCACTTATCACATATCGGATGACCCAGAGGGTGATCAGACAACCCAGAGGGTGATCAAACAACCGAGAGGGTGGGAGATCTGAAGACTCATAATGTCTCGTAGAACCATGAAGAAATGATTGGAAATGAATCTAAGTATTAGTGAAAAATAGGTGTGGGGGAATGTGAAGGTGTATGTTGGAGTCCACATAAGGGTGGATAAAAATGACTTAGACTCGTAGAGAAAGGATTGAAAATTTTCTAAGTATAGGTGCAAAATAAGTGTGGTGGAACTTGAGGGTGTAATTTGGAGGTCACAAAAATTTGAAATGAATAAGGGATATGCCTTAGAATCGTGGTGAATCTATCAAGATAGATCAATGGTAGATATCAACCCAAGATATTATCAAACAATGGATGTATGTTGAATACTAGGTGGTCCCGATATGATAAAGAATAATAGGTCGACGAATGAGACCTAATAAGGGGAAGATTGGATGATTGTTGTGCATTGTGGTTGCATGGAGTTTTTAGGGAACAAGATCAATGGTTGAGATATGATCAAGGTCCATATTGAATGAGTTCTGTGCGTGAAGTTTATGTCATGTATTTTGGTGACCAATAAGTACATCATCGACCATGATCAAAGAAAGGGATTGCCGAGGGGATTGCCGAGGGGATTGGTGTCTCTTGCAGGTTGGTTCCTACAAACATTATAGTTGAGTTGGTGCTTAGCCAAGGGGATTAGTTTCTCTTGCAAGTTGGTTCTTTCAAACACTATAACAATAGGTTGGTGCTTACATGATTATATAAAATAATTGTTTTGTTGTTTTCTCCCATTCGAGTTTCCACGTTAAATCTCTGTGTACTGTGATTGTATGGTTGTGTATTTATCTTTAAACTTCTATAGTTGGTAAAGTAACACATTAATGAATATTATAAGAAAATAAAAAGTAGATTACATTGATTCAACCCCCTCCTTAGTATAATTAAGTGTGCTAAGATGTTATACAAGGAGGGGTGCATAGTACACCAAGTACTACCACTTCCCATACAACCAACTGGCAAACTTCATGGTTTGAAATTATTCGGCCCGTTGTGACCCTTTATATAGTGAGGGGAGAAAAATAAAGGAGAAGGGCCAACAAAGATGCTATAACATCCCCATGATCTTCCAATTCCATGGACCAACCCAACCTCATTCCAAATTATAATGATGATATGGGACAATACATTATAAATAAATTATAAAACTTGGTCCAAAAGCCATATTTAGAAATGGGGCTCCAAGTTTCGAGGGCTTTCCAAGTCAAGTTTGAAACTGATGACTTTCCTGTCCAGGATAATATTATGATGGAAAAAATATCTAACAGTGTGGTGTACAAAAAATATGTGAGGGTTGATCATTTAAGTGAGTCTTTCAAGAAGAAGTTTGAATCTACAATTACCTGAACTCACTTCTTGACTTCCAAAGTGAAGGCCATGGAAATGGAGAAGGAGTAGTTACAAAATAAATTGGTCTTCCTAGGGAGGGATTTGCAAGAAACTATTGAATTTTTCTTGCTCCTTAAGGAGAAATATGATAGGATTAAATTTCTAGAGAGTAGACTAACATCTATGGTATTCCCATTAACTCAAAATATGGTGGAGGAAAAGCATAATTTAATATATGAGGGCATTTTTTTGAGAAATGAGAACACTATCCTTATTTTAAAAGGACAAATCATGGAGGAAATGATAGTAGTCTTGGAAGCTAAGTAGGGTAGATTTTGTTTTTTGTCTTTGCAGTTAGACGAGGCTAGTGAAAGGATAAAGTCCTTAAAATATGAAGTCACACAGGTGAAATCAAACAAGGCCACCACCTCTTTCAATGTGACTCAAGGGACTATTGATGACAATGAAATAGAGCTCAGGCAGAGGATTGGTTAACTCCTTGAAGAAGTGTAGTGGAAAACAAAGCACAAGAACAATGTCCTAAAAATGGACAACTTTCTCCTTGACATCGAATTTTCTAGATGTCACTCTGACCCTAATGTCTATACCAAGAAATTAGGAAGCCATCTTATAATCCTTGTTCTTTATGTTGATGACCTTATCCTCATTGGTAGTGACCTTAAATTTTTAACCCATGTGAAATCCATCCTTAAAAAGAAATTTCTTTGGCCTCCAAGTGTTGAAAACCAAGGAAGGGATTTTCTTTCCCAGTCTATGTATTCTTGAGACCTTCTTTACCATTTTCATATGGACAATTCTAAACTATCCCCTTCTCCCTTCCATCCTAGTGTCAAATTTGTTGCCACTTGTACTATTCCTGAAGTTGATGCCACTTTGTATTGTCAATTAGTTGGTATCCTTCTATGGTCAACTCATACCTGTCTTGATATTTCCTTTGTTGTTGGTTTTGTTTCCCGATATATGCAGACACCCCATGAAAGACATTGGAAAGAAGAAAAAAGGATACTTCGGTATATATGGGGTACAATTCAGTTTGGGATACATTATAGTTAAGGGCTGACTCCTTTTTTGGTTGGTTTCACTGATTCAAATTGGGTCGACGACACTGATGATTGAAAGTATACTGCAGGTTATGTTTTCAACCTTGGTTCTGGACTTGTCACTTGGGCTTGTTGTAACAGCCCTAGTAGAATATATACTTAGGGATTATTAAGTAAAATATTTATTAGGTAATTAATTTTTCCTACCATGTTAATAACTAAACAAAGATTGATCTAATGATATTAATTAAGCAGTTATTAATTAATTAAAGGTTATAATTTTGATTAATTAATTAATTAATTAACTACCTATTACATTTAATAACATGAGTATTAAATTTAAAAGATTAATAAGTTATATTGTTTAAATTAAAAAGGTTACGTACACGGAAAGGG
>SNQJ01S0071508.1:31471-49410 GCA_010110895.2 Picea sitchensis | reverse complement strand
CACAATCTGGGGCCTTAAGGGCCAAATTCCCAGCTCCAACTCCAGCTCCGCCTAACCTGCAAACCAAACGTATTATTATTGTGATTATATATAAACAAATCTAAATATATATGAATGAAATACATATTGAAAATGTAAAAAACAAATTTACTAAAGTAAAACAAGAAACTAGGGTTGTTACAAATGATAATTAATTTTAACTCCAATGCATCTAGTTTTGCATGCCAAATAATACAAAACGCTGAATGCCACTTCTAAATCCAGGCTTGACAGTAATCTCTTCAAAGGAAAGGAAGTTACCAACGTTCATTAGCAAGCCTCAATCGGTAGTCCATATTGACCTCTGCAAGATTATAAAGGGAAGCTACAGCTGCTGCTTGCGCATATGCTCCAGGAAAACTCAGAAGATCAACTAAGCACTTATACACCTGCCATGTATGTAGAGATGAACCATATAATCAGCCATTGGAATCCAAAATCTGGAGGAAGCAAATCTCCAATGAGGCGATAGCTTAACCAAGTCAACCTGAGGTGCAAAAGGAAGAACAAATGGTTCATTATTTGGATTGACAATCAGTCTTCCAACCAACTCCGCAACAACACAGTGCCAAGCTTTAACTGGTGACTCTAGCATGCCCACGATTTCCTCAACATCCCTCTTCTCGCTGTTAAGTTTGTACACCATGTACACAAATATCAACACAGGTTCATCTGCTAAACCTTTTGCCCAATTCAAATGTTAACTGGACAAAGAATTAATCACTAAAATCATGCAATGCCATTCACCTTCTGCATAATGAAACTTTGAGAACTGAATTTTTCACGACTATATAAAACATTCAACCGAGGGCTGAACATTGACATTTGGGACCATGTAAAAATATCAAAAGCTAAGGGGTAGTTACCTATTTTATGGGAGCATGTGATGGATTTGACGAACTGAAGATTCGCAAATTCAGAAAGGGTGCCAGGTTGGCAATTGTCTCGATTACATTCGTAACAAGTTCCTAATCCTCAGTGTCATGGTCTTCCATGCACTAAATAATTGTTTCAAGGCAATGACGATGTTGAGCCATTACTGTCTCATTATCTGGCATAAAAGAAAAAATGCGTATACCATTTGAAGCAACAACAACACATTGCTGTCTCTCTGCTCGACCCTCTTCATCAAGGTTGAACAATCCCTCTTCATCATACCACCAATTAAAACCCCTACTTTTAGTACCATTTCCTGTGTCCTCTGAAGTCAAAGCATCAGATACTGACCTGATTCGAGAAAGTGGATCATTTGGGCTTGTTATTTCATATTCAGAGCCAAAACCTGTGAAGACACAATTTTCTCCCAAAACCCTAGGCCTGGTCATTTTTGCAGCCTCCCTTGGGTGTGAAATATCATGCCAATCATCAACCTGGAAATGAAATAAGATATAGGATTGAATGGAGCACCCAATAAACAAAATACTGATTAGTAACTCCTGATATAGAAAAAAAAAGCATGTTTATGCTGGAAGCATTTAATGAGCATTCTACCAACTTATGCAGGAAACTAAACACAAGAAAGAATTCCCAAACAACAGTAGAGCCTTGGGATCACATATAATTTTTAGTTGTATAGTGTAAAATATGTCAAGAAAAGAAAGAAAGAAATTGTATTAATATCTACAAATGACCTAAATCAGTTGATGGTGTCTTGAAAGTACAACCTCTCATAGTGGCAATATAGGAGTGCCAAAGGCATCTCCTAGATTCAAAAATAAAGTAAAAATAAAGATAAAGAGTACAAAAGGGTAACTCCAGGAGGTAAAAACCTATACAAATAATTAGGAACCGATCCAGTGTAAGAAGAGAAACACTAGTCTGCACTAGAATCATAACAGAAGCTAGCACCACCATCAACCACCATGAAGGTACCAATGCAAAGCCTAAGGTTGTATTCTGAGGAATGACCTGAGCTAGCATCTGAAGCCAATAAATATCAAGCACTATTCTAGATAAAATATTGTCAATCACACTCACATAATGCTACCATTTTTTTTTTTTGGGTAAATACAATTTAGGGCACAACAATGGTGACCCAATATTGAACGATGATAAGGCACCATTCTCGTGGCATCTATATTTGAATATCTTAAACTTGAAAAAAAAATATATATAATAAGTATAAGCAATGCCATATTTGCCACAAACTCGCCCGGGTTAATTAAACAGGATTCTTGGAAGTATGGTACACACAATTTGTAAAAGGGCATCCAAAACTCCAGGTAGCTTTGCAAGAGGAGTACCATATTTTCGAAGATCCTCCTTTTCTTTGAAGGACAACAGTGTAAGAGTATTTAAGGCCCATGTCAACTCACTCTTTAACCCAGTCTGTAGTGCCATGAAAATTCTTTTGTTGTTCTGATCCATTGCTGATTCAATGCTTCGATGGTGATGCTGCCAAAACCCTCTAGTCAGGAAGTGGAAAATAGCATACAATGAAGAGACCTCTTTTTCTTCTTTAAGGAGTCAGCTATTACAACAACAGAAAGAGCCTGCAACTACAAATCAAGAGACTGAGAACCAACCGTTCGAACGCCATTCCCTACATTCCTGAGGTTAAACGTCCAATCATGAATCTGGGTAACACTTTCGTGACAATCGGGTCTTCAAAATTTCTAGCGGCAATTTTTCGGCCGAACAAATGTTTCTTTCGGCCGAAAATTTTCACATTAAATTTAACGGTGCCCTCGAAATTTGTGTACAATGTTTTTTGGATGAATTATTTTCCCGTGGTAACCATATTTTGGCCGAAATACTTTTCGGCCGAAACGTTTATTTTTAACGGATTCCGTTAAAAACTAGGTTTCGACCGAAAGAATATTTCGGCCGAAAACTTGAAAATGAGACTGTTTGCAGGAAACTGCAAATTCTCCCCATCTTACTTGATCTTTGGAGGTAGCGGACTCCTACAAATACTCAGAATTTAGTTTGAGAATTGATACCAACATTTTTAAAATTGAATCTTCTTTCATTGGGTATAATTTGTTTTCATTTTCATTGTTTTTATCTAATTTTATTTAATTTTATAAAAAAATCACTGCATAATATTTTTAGGTGAGATTATAATTCAGTGAAATGAAAAATCCATATCTCTAAAAATACACAACGAACAATTATGGAAAATTTATATTCATAATTTTTAAACTGTTCTCTTCAAAAGGGTATTTTTATATTTTACTTTTAAGTAAAAATTAAGATAGATACGAGGTGTAGAAAAACACGTGTTTAAAATCTGCAACGTTTTCATGTTGGTCAACTTAAAAAAATTCTAGAAATTATAATATTCATCTGTTAGATTCAAAGTTATATTCATAATAAAATAGAGTCTTTGTAGATTGTTGCAGTATATTTCATTTCTTAAAAACATAAGTTTAATAATAGATACACTGTTGTGGAAAACAATAACTCATTATCATTCCTTTCATGTTTAAGGAACATACTGTTAAACAATTTTCAAATTGACATATGAAATCTTGATAAAAAAAAAATGAAAAATAGTCATTAGAAATATAACAAAATTATTCACAAGTTTTGTTTTTACTGTAAAGTGAAATTCTAAATAAAAAAAATATTTTTGTATGCCGGAAGTTGAAGAACTTGTGAAAATACAATATTTTTTGTCATAAAAAAAGAAAAAGTATTACCCATCTTCATGATTTTACCCCAACGCTACACTGGCTGAGCGAGGAAGGTCTCGGTGGATGAGAAGGAGGCGGCAGAGGAAGGACGCGTAGGGTTCAAAGAGCTGGCAGGTGTAGGGTTTTAGGGTTAGGTATGAAGAGCAAGCGGGAAGGAGGGGGCACATGGGCCTCATGCGAGGACCCACTGCCCGACTGTAGAGATAATTTTTTTATATTATATTATATTTTATTCTTTTACTAATTCATTTTTATTAATTTACTTTAATTTCATTTTAAATAATTAATTTTAATTTTAAATCTAAATTTTAATAATTAAATTTAAATTTCTAATCTCGTTGAATGTCAATTTTTTTTTTTGCATAGAAATTAAGTATTTACTTTCTAAACTTAATTTTATCCACTGAATGTCAATTTTTTGCATAGAAATTGGGCATTTACTTCTCTAAACTTAATTTTAATCCAAAGTATCATTACCGTATTTCACTAATAACAAGAATTAAGTACTAATGTTACTTAATTTGTGTTATTACCATTAACATATTTAATAATATTTAAACATAACATTAATACTATTTTTAAATTAATTCATGGGTTTTGAACCCATCGCACCCACTACCTAAGCCTTAAGGAACAACTAAACACCAACGCATCTAAGGGACCGCCTGAAAAGTATGTGTGTGGATTATGCATTGAAGCTTAGGATTAAGTTTAGTCTAGATTATTAGTTTTATTAAACTAGCACAACCACAAAGTGGTCGGCGGTCAAGTTAACGCCGAAGGTACATAGCACCGGTGAACGCCAAAACATGGCTGGAAATTGTGGACAATTATTTAGATGCCACGTTTAATCCTATTTTTAAACACGGTAATTATATATCCTTACAACAATTTTTAATGTGATTAGGTAAATGCTGCAACATGTTAACCCGATGCCTTGATAAATGCAAGAAAGTTAAGTGAACACAACTGGACCCATTTGAATTTTGAGGATGACTAAGAATATGCCAACATCTTCAATGCATAGCCATCGATAAGGGTTTAAGGTTAAATAAATATTTCAAAAGATCATTAATTGTGCCCATTGTCATTAGGTGTATTCTTCTACGTAAATTAATAAAACATAAGGTTGGAAGTCACTTTAAACAAGTTGTGTTTAAAAAGTTAAAAGGGTATAGACTAGGACAAGCAGGAAGGGAGGCTACATATGCCTGAGTAAGCATAGGAAGTGGCGATTATGGCGCAAGGTTAGCGTAGCTACATGGCAAGGGGACCAATAGTTTTTTCATAGGGCTTAAGAAATCAAGCTGCATCGCTTTAATCCTAACCCTAACCTAGCCAATCCCCATGGAGTAATGTCCGTTGCTAGACAAGTAAAGAAAACATACTTCTAACCATGTTTCTAAGTTTATAGCACCAATTTGAAACGTCCAAGAACTCACCCTAATAACTTTGGGGTGATGCAAGTCAAAGCATTGCCAGATGGTCGACTCAAGGAGTCGAAGTGTGGAGCATCGCCGTGAAGCACCGCCAACACTTCTAGCCACCAAATTCACCATCGCCTAAACTATCCCTCATACCGGCTTGTTGGAATCCATTAATGAGACTTTAAAGGGTGACAACCGTGGATCGTAAGTGGAACCCCCACCGCCTAGAATGGGTAATCCGTGAAGCTGCCAAGGGATCTGTGGGGAGGACCTCCACCTAAAGACAACAATGTTGAGAATTGGCTTAAGATCAAACTTCGAAGCTTGTGGTCGCTGAACGCTGCTGAAGCATGGTTGAACGCGATGACAATTTTGCATTAAGGGACTATGCGCCCAACTCAAAGGCAAAGATTGCTATTTTTCACTTAAGAGACAATGCCTTGAACTTGTGGGACAACCTAGAAAGACAACTACACCTTTATCCTGCATACGATCTTAGAACTTTTCTAGGAGAGGTTTTGAATGAAATATCTACCAACATACTACAAGGAACAATAGGTATGTATTTGGCGTCTTTAGTACAGGGAAACAAAACCTCAGAAGAATATGAGATCAGATTTATGGAATTGGTCAAATATGTTCTCAGATATTGATAATGACCAATCCACAAAAGTGCATCAATTTCATATGATTGAACCCTCAATATAAGAAAGCCATGGTGCGGATGTGGAAACCGGGCTCTTCAATAGTGAGGTGTGGAAAATGCCAAGTATATGAAGAACACATGAACTTGGACCGCGGTACAAGACCTACATTTTTGCATCATCGCCTTGATCTTCAGAGGGAAGTCCTCCTTTGCGGACATTTCCTAGGGATGGGGCTCAAGGACACCGCCATATGGCAACATAGCTCCATCTAAGGATAGTAGTTGCATGGATTCTTGAACATGGAGGCAAACACCCCATTCATCTAAAAATAATGCATAAAGTCCATGACTATCTCGTGGAACAACGAGAAGTGTGGGTTCCAGGAAGGAACCCATTTCCGAGGTAGTCAGCCATAATAATGCAATGTTCAATCTTGTTACCGTTGGGGTGAGGACCCCATTACCGACCGCCCGTGAGTTACAACCGGTTCGCGTATTGAGAAGGAAAAGGCACCGATGGGGAGAGTAAGTAGAAACCACCGTGATTTACGCTGTGGTTAATAATCGCCAGGATGAACATCAATCCAAGGTGGTGGAGTCATCACTGCACGCCAAATCACATAAATGTTAAGATTTTGTTTGATTCTCGCGACAAACGCTTCATTTCACCATCTTCATTAGAAAAGAGTGGGTTGATAGCCTACAAGCACGTGGCGAATTTAAAAACGTCGAGATGGCTTCGGGAAAACAAGTGGTAGGACCCAGTGTTGATAATTGTATAATAGATCTCGAGTGTACTACCAGTTGAAGGTATATGTCATCACCGCATGACCCAAATCATTAGAATCGACGGTTAGCAGCTCATCGAAGCTTTGGTGCAGATTGTTTCACAAAGAGAGGGTGTCGGTGTTGATGATGAAGTAAGGCCAGTAGAGATATAGGGTGTACATAGAAAAGTGTTGTTACACTTTATATCAACTATGAAGGTTAAGCGATGCCTGGCAAGGGTGCTGGATTTTATGTAGTGGAAGCGCTTGAATGAAAGAAGTAACTCATTGGATTAGTAAATTCTATTGTCAATTTCAGATGTTTTTCCAACGAAAGCTACCAGGGTTACCTCCGAGAGGGAGATTGATTTTACTATTGAGCTAAAACCCCGTGCAGAACCAAGACTCAGATCGATGATAGCCGAATTTTGAATTGCAAAATGCGCTTGAAAGAGTTATTGACTTAGGTTAATAAGCAATGGGTGTCTCACCTTTGGGCTAATTCCGATAAGTTTTGTAAATAAGAAGGATGGATCCTTAATAATGTGTATAGATCAAGTAGGACTTGAACCGCGGTTACAATGAAAAATAGGTACCGAATGCCGTGAATACTTTGACCTATTTTATTCGATGAAAGGAGAAGCGGTATTCTCAAAGATCGATTTTAGATCGTGGTATCATCAGTTAAGATTGCTGAAGGTATTATCCCAAAAAATGCCTTCCGGCAACCTCGGTTTGGACATTACCAGTTTGTAGTAGTACCTTGATTGACCAATGCACCAACAAGATTCATGAGCCTCATGAATGGCGACTGGAAGTATCAGACCATTTTGTACAAGTCTTTTGTATTTATTGTATCCTCATCTATCTAAGAATGAATTAGAACATGAGGAACACTTGCAAATAGTGTTGTCCTGCCTTTAGAGAGAACAAATTGTATGGGAAGTTGTCAAAGTGTTCCTTCTTCCGTAAAGAAATTCACTATTTAGGTCATATCATTCTTGGCTTAATGAATCTCTGCAGGGACCCGTAAAAGGTAAAGGCCATTATGGAGTGGCCAGTACTAAAAAAATGCCCATGAGAGGAGAAGCTTCATGGGGCTAGCAAAAGTTATTATCGGATATTTGTGGAAGGATTCTCAAAATAGCAAAACCCATCACTTCTTTCCATGCAGCAGGTCGTGTATGAATGGACAGAAGAACGTGATAGTCCATTCATTGAGCTTAAGAGGTTACTAACTAGTGCACCAAATTTATGAGCGCCGGATATGGAAAAGGACTTCACTCACCGCGACGCGATGCCTCAAGCAGTGGTTGGGGGCCATGCTTATGCAGGATTGAGGAGTGATAGATTATGCGTCATGGAAGTTGAAGAAGCATGAAGATTCATATGTGACTCATGATTTAGATAGCGCCAAACGCTAGCTCTGAAACTTTGAGGCACTATCTTGTTGGGCTTAAACTTCTTCGGAGCTCAAACCAACCGTAAATAGGTTTAAACATCTCTTCACCTCAAAGAGATATAACGCCGAAAATGCGATGGAGTGATTTAAGGAGTGAGTAACGATTTTGGTATTTCGCATTATCAAGGAAAGGAAAATGGTCGCAGATGCTCCTTGAGTAGAGACCATGTATCTTCTCCTTGTTAACCTTAAAGGTCAATATGAGGGAACATGTGTTGGAAAAACTATTAGGAGACAGTTGGTACCAGTTGTTACTTCAAACCTCCGAAATGAGGTAGTTGGGGATCCAAAGTATGAAGGATATAGTCCTGAAACAGACAGATGGACTGCTAATATATCGAGGAAGGATGTACATCTCCTCGAATGATATTTGAAGCATCATAATCAAGGAATCCCATAGAGAACTCTATTGTGCACATCCGGTTTGAAGAAGATGTATGCGATATGAGGAAGCTCTTCTTCTTGGTAGGCATGAAGCGCCATGTAGTCCATTTCACCAAATTCCCCTCGAGTGTCAACAAGGAAGTCCGACCTCACCATCACCCACCAGCCTCCTGCTGCCAAACTACTTATGATATCCCTATGTCCAAGTGGGAAGTCATCTCATGTGGATTTTGTTGTGGGTTTCACACATCTCATAGACACAATGCCATTCTTTGTGATAGCGGATAAGTTAAATCAAGAAATTTCATTTATCCCTCGATTAGGAGACACTTCTTTACGATGTCACCGATGTTGCATGTGTGTTTTAAGTGAGGTATCATCCGGGTTGCACCTGATACCTAATAATATCATCTCGATAGGATTCCATTCACTTCTAGGTTTTGTAAGCTACCGCTGGGGACTCCGCTAAACTTGCTAACAACTTATTTTCCTGAAACATATGGGAAAACTGCGAGAGTAAATCAAGCCATGGAAGACATGCTTAGGATGTATGTAATGGATAATCAAACCTGGGAGAAGTACCTACATTTGGTAGAGTTTGCCTACAATAACAGCTATCATAGCTCAATGGAATTCTGCATTTCCTCCCATACAAATCTTCGTAGGGAGGCATGCAGAACGCCATTGAGTTGGATAGACTAGAAGACCGAGCAACAGTTGGGACATAATTGATTCAATAAATGGAGGAACAGTTGATTCAGATGACAGGGCAGACTAAAGGAAGCACATGATAGGAAAAAGCAGCGGATGCACATAGGACCCAATCGCCATGAGTGGGATATCATGTTTTCATTTGTATCAGTCCTAGTAAGAGTACCATTTGTTTTGGGAAAGGGACAAAGTTGTCACATTGGTTTATAGGATCATTCGTGATCCAAGAGAAAATTGGATCCGCTGTAATATCGCTCCTCGTATCGCCACCCCACTTGCATAAAACTCATAATGTATTTCATGTATCTGATTTATGTCATTATGTTGTCATGAATCACATAAACTAAATTGGAAGGAATTGCGTGTATCGGACGTGGGAACCCTCAAAGTAGAACCATTACGCATATTGGACCAGAGGGTCCGACAAATCGTGAATCATCCGTAGACCAAGTTAAGGTCCGTTGGGACAAGTATAACCCATGATCCGCCACTGGGAAGACAATCGGTGACACTACGGAGAGACTATCCTCACTTGTTTGACCACCTCGAGAACATGTTTCTCAAAGGTCGGGTGTATGTAACAATCTCACCTTGACTTAGACAGCCAGGGTTACTTGAGGCCTATATACTTTTATTTTCTAGTCATAGTGAAACTATTAAGTGATACACTTAAACTTTTAAAATTTATGAACTTCTATGGAATGTTTAAAATGTTATTGATGATGATGTATGTAATGCCATCTACGCGGAATGAACTTTTATGCACGTTTAAATGTTATTGATGATGATGTATGGCGATGCCACATACAGAGAATGAATTTAATGAATGTTTAAAATACCATTAGAATGATGTCGGAGGGCGACGCAATCTATTTTGGGTAAATGATAATCTTATGAATGGGTGTCTAAATTGAATTATGGGATATTATGAGATTCATTTCTAACTTGAAAACTTTGATAGTTAATTTATCGGTATAGGGATACCGAATATAAATGATGATAGTATGCAATTTACGATAATGCATAGGTTCGTATGAGTTTGTAAAGCCGCTGCACTAATCCTCGCGTGTTAAGGGCTATGAAATAAATTCAAGGATAATGATGATGAAAGTGGATATCGTGACCACTAACCGGAGAAACATTATGGTATGAATATTGAGGGGCTGTGAAATTTATATTGATATTCGATGCATTGCTATGATATGTGGGACTAATGCATGATTTTCGTGATGACACTACCTAAAAACCGAATAAACAATGACAAAACCCCAAGCAACACGGTGCTAATCGTATTCCATTGTAGGGTGTGGGACCTAGTCCGGGTGAGGGTGGAGGCATTCTTACCTGCGGTATCCTCCATTGTAGGGTGGTGTTGACCCCAGTCCTGAGGTAAGGGAGGCATTTCCCACCGTAATTCCTCCAAAACTTGAAGTCATGGAGGACGGTGTTGGGTTCATGCTCCCAAGACGTGGATGATGATCTGCCGGACAGTCTGCTAGGGAAGCTTGGTCGAGATAGCCACATCTTCCACTTATGGGTTATATTTGGAGTTAGTCAATATAGTTGACGCCCAAGATAGTCTAGCGTGTTGAAGGGAATGGATATGGAAGTAGGTTAGAGGAAGGATGAGTAGTGATAGTTGAGACAATATGGAGATCTGTCTTGTGGTGGAATCTAATGTTTCTCCTTCCAAAGGAGAAATGTGTATATATGAATATTCATTATTACTTAACTAAACCATAGTTGTTTAAAAATAAAATTGTTGAACCGATAATAGTAATTAAAGGATTTCTCAAACAATTTATTGGTTGTTGTCTCTTTATAAAGACTAGTCTTGTTGATCGGATTTCGATGCATACATAAATTACTAAAGGATGATAGTTTCTTATTATTAGTACATGCATCTAGACTTGTATGTACTAGCTACACATTCATTTCTTTGTACATATACACTAGTATGTATGAGTTTTCTTTGACTTACCATCGATAATTTCGGTTACTTGTTATGAATGTCTCAACCAAGTTTCTTTTCCTTTGTACCATAAGACAATCTTTGATCCCCTGGACGAAGTTTCCTCGGCTGGGTGGGTGTAGCGTAACAACCCTAGTAGAATATATAATTTAGGATTATTAAGTAAAAGATTTATTAGTAATTTAATTTTTCCTACCATGTTAATAACTAAACAAAGATTGATCTAATGATATTAATTAAGTAGTTATTAATTAATTAAAGGTTATAATTTTGATTAATTAATTAATTAATTAACTACCTATTACATTTAATAACATGAGTATTAAATTTAAAAGATTAATAAGTTATATTGTTTAAAATTAAAAAGCAGCCACGCATTAACGGAAAGGGATAACATATTAATTATGAGAGGATAAAATAATAAAGGAAAGGATATGGGGCATTAACTAGAGTAGGTAAGGGAGTAAAATGCATGAGGCGGTGAAGGAAGGATATGGCGGTGGAGGAGGTTTACGAAGGGTATTATTATTCGATGGGAGATTTTGGGGATTGATTTTGGGGGGGGATCTTGGATTTGGAGAGAGGAGTTGAGTTTGAGAGTGGGAAGGTTTAGTACATGGGCACCGGTTTGCTGGAGGTTTTGGGCACGGGGGCCAGGATATCCATATGATATCCTGGAGCTAGGTAGTTGTCCTAGTTGGTAGGGAGGATAGTAGGTTTGGGCAGTGTTGGTCAGTGCATCAGGCAGTAGGAAGGAAACATCAAGGCAACAAGGGGAATTAGCATAAGAACCAGGTAAATTGTTTGTGAATTGGCTAAGTTAATTTTATGCTGTAGTTAAATGTTAAATGTTAAATTCTGCTGAAATTTATATGCTTATTTGAAGTTAATGAATTATTTACGCACTCAAAAATTCGAAATTCTATGTTAGAAATGTTAGGCATAATTGTAAGGATTTTTACTAGGCTTGTTGATATTTTTCTTACTGGCCACTACACTTGTAATAAACAACAAGCTATTTCTCTTTCTTCCGTAGAAGTAGAGTACCGAGCATCGGTTAATGCAAGTCAAGAAGCCTTGTGGCTTCAATATATCATTTTAGATTTTGGATTCTAGTAGAAGTATTTGACCATCCTCTGGTGTGACAATCAGAGCACCATCAAGCTCACCAAATATCCATTTCAACATCAACGCAACAAACACATCAAGCCAAACATGCACTTTATTAGAAATCTCAATCATGATCAAGTTATTGAAGTGCTCTTTTTCCTTACAGTGCAAACATTTTACAAAGTCTCTTACATAAGCGAAGTTATATATAGAAGGGAGTTTTGCACGGAGGTGATGTTTTAATAGGGATAACGGTTATAAATAGAAGGGTAAATACATATGAAGGGGGGGAAGATATGAGATAAGGATAAAATCTGCCAAAATTTTGCATAGAGGGAGACTTAACTAAAAACCCGAAGTGATCCCGTGGATTGTTTCTTTTTAGTTAGACATGGGTGGTGAGTTCATACAGCTCGAGGGTCTCAGGGGAAGAAGTTTCCCATGATAAAGGCTGAGAGGTAAACTGGTTGGAATTGGAAATAAAAAAGAGATGAAAGGCCAAATTCTATGGTTGAAGGGATTGCCCTCTACAAGTATACATTTGTTTAATTTTCATTTATTTAGATAGATAACTAAATAGTCTGGTAAATGTAAATTAGGTGGAAGTTTTGAATATTGATATGCGTTGATTTTAGAAAATAAAATTAACATGGGTTGGAGTTGAACATGGGTTGTAGTGATTCCAAAAACCAGGTACTCGATGTGGTGTCAGGTACTTGGTGTGGTGTTTGAAAAGATGAATTACTAACCTTATTGTTTAAATTTCTTTAGTGTTGAATAAGGGCATGTTCACAGAGAAGAGGATTCATCCCGTAGAACCTCCTCATATTGTAACAAGTTTTGTATTGTATTTTTCTTTCTTTCTTCCAAGAACATTTTTTTATATGTCGACACAATAATTATAGGGTTCCATTCATGGGTCCTTTGATTTTATCTGCAGTTGGTGAAGGGATGAGGTGAAGGCCATCAATTTCCTTCCACCTCGATTCTTCTTTCAATGTTAGTGGAGTCCAATGATAGAAAAATCGTGAAAATTACCCAGATGAATCACACTAAAAAATAAACTATGGAAGAAAACCTGTATGACTATTATTACTTCATAAAGTAATGTGGTTTATCAAATAAATTCTGATTACTTGCTTAGTAGAAAAGTTACCATCGGGAAACATTGGAAAAATTTTGTTGTGCACAAACTCTAAGCTGGTGTTATTTATTTCCTACTCTCTATTTGCAATGGTTGTTCTGATTTCAATTGTGGGTGTTGGTTCGCATGAAAATTCGCACGTCTCGGGGTCTGATACATGTTTTTTTTTTACTGGCGGAATCAACAATGTGGGCGGTTCTTGTACTCACGTGTCACAGGGTCGATTATCGTCGACTACCACTATAACCTCTAGGTGTGTCCACACAGCCCGCAAGTATGGGGAACATGTAAATCGAGGTGATAATCGAACTTGAGACCTCCTTTACATATTTCCTTCCATTTACATGACACTTTCCAGTTGGTCTACACCCCTGCGGGCGGGTCTGGTAGAAGTTATAGAAGTTGATTTGCATGAAATTTTGCAAGTCTCAGACTCTATTATTTTTGTTTTAGATTTTGGTTTGGTTTAAATTTTTAAATGGCTTGGCTAAAAACTACACATGTCTAACTAATGCATTGCTTAGAAACATTGCATACAAAATTAGGAGATGTCTCCAAAACAACTTGTTAAATAAAGGTTGATGTCACACTTGGAAGATTCTATAATTTGTAATATAATTAAACAAACATTGTTCATAATAATTGCCTCACCATGTGACACATTGGTTCTCACACTAATATATTGGTCCAAATAATACAATTCTCAACAATATTCTACTTGTTAACTGAATATTCTTTCCAACATTGCATAAAAATGCTCAATTCTATTATTTATTCGTAAAGATAGACCAATCTTTGTCTTACACTTGTTATTACTGAACATTTTTCATGGCATGGATATAGTCTACTTATTTTATTTCTTAGTACAAGCGTCAATTTTTCAAACAATCTCTTGATTAGAATTTGCTTGTGTATTAACAAATGTAAGAATATTTTTTGTTTTTTAAAGTTTCAAGATTATAAATTGTGATTCGCCATTAATATGTTAACCATGGGCCAGTGTCATAGTTTTAAAACAAATCTACTTGTGAGAATTTTTCACGAGTAGATTGTGCAATTTTTTTTTTATGCCTCTTTTGGTTCTGTTTAGTTTTTGTTGTTTAATTGGTGATGTGCAAGTGGTATGTTACATATGGTATCAAAGTCAGATTCAACTCTAAGTATTTGGATTTTGTATTACTATAATAATTGACTAGGTGGAATATGTAGTTTGTGGAATAACAATATGACAATGTGTGGATTGTCCATGCAGGTGCATTCTGGTGAGGCGAAGGCGAGGAAGGGAACATACCCCACCATCTCCTCTGCCACTTCCACCTCCACCTCCAAGTAGTGAGTCAAAACATATATCACTTAGAGAAGCATGAGATATGATGCAATATTTCCAAAGGAAGACAAAGGCTTTGCTTGATAGACCTATAGGTAATGTTTCTTTGGGTGGCACCTTTGCTTAAGGGGAAATATATGATCAACCAAATGAAGGTGATTTGCATAGAGAATTAGAAAAAAATCAAGTTTCCATTATTTAAAGGAACAAGAAAAAGGAGAGGTAGCTAAAGCATGGTTGGAAAATATGAATCTATGCTTTGTGCTATGGATTTACTCGAGTAACCAAAAGTCTAGGTTGGCCATATATCAGTTAAAGAAAATTGCCTTTCTATGGTGGAGAACTCTTGAACCAAAATTGGGGTGCAATTTTTTTTTTGTGGCATGGGATCAATTCAAGGAGCGGTTTTGTAAGAAGTATATTTCCAAAGAGTATTTACAGAGGAATTTGAATGAATTTCATGACCTGAAACAAGGGACTAAGAAAAATTTGGAGTATGAAGCTTGGTTTATGGATATGCCGAGGTATGCTCCACATTTGAATACAAAGAATTTGAAAGTAAAAAAGTTCCGTAATGGTTTGAATCCCCATATAAAGGAAAATGTTTATATACTGATGCCCAAAACCTTGCAGGAGACAATACATAGAGCTATCTTCGCCGAAGAGGAATTTCTTGGGAATATTGAAGAAAAATATGTTAGGAAGTTTATAAAACCTTTTGTTCCTCGATTCCACGATAAACATTCTCAGGATAGAGTTCGTGGAGGCAACTCTAAGCATTCATTTTCCAAGCACCATGAAGCCTCAAGGGGTAATGTTTTAAGAGTTAAAATGGACTAATCACCTAAATAAAATTATTATCAAAGTGATGTTCATTCCTAGGGATGTTTTTGGATAATGACACAAATTCCTGTTGGAAATAACAAGGAACCAAAAACTTCTTCTTTAGTTGGTTTTGTTTTTGTGGTGGACCTCATTTTGAGCGGGACTATCCTAAGAAGTGGTTAGGAGCATCATCCAATCAGAGTCGAACCACAATGGGAGATATGGGTAGAGTTCATAGAATCCACACAACTGAGCATGATAGACAAGATAAACATTAGTCATTAGTGCTTGAGTCTGCAAGTAAATTGAATACTACTAATATTTGTATTTTGGTTGATCCCGATGCCATTAAAAGTTTTATTTCACCTAATGCTTTATCACGATGTGGTATGGTAGCAACAAAGCAAGGAGATTTTAATCAAGTTGAAATGGCCTCAGGAGGTACTTAATGTGTGACCCTTGGCTCGAGGATTTACTTTAGACTTGCGAGTATGTACTAGATCTATAAATCTTTATGTAATTGCTCTTAGGTCTTATGATATAATGATAGGAATGGATTGGATTGATTATAAATGGGCTACTCTAGATTGTCAGGGAAAGGTTCTTCATTTTTTGGATGATCTAAGATAATCTGTGGTTCTTCATGGAAAAAAAAGGTCCATGTCATTGAGATTCATATAAGCTCAATAGATGAAGAATAACTTAAATGGGGGTTTCCAAATTTGTTTGGTTACAATTATAAATGAAAGTGGTCTTTTATCTTTGAAATCATATCTAGTTCTTTCAAAGTTTCTTGATGTATTTCCTAATGAGTTTCCAGGGATGTCACCAAAGAGATAAATAGAGTTTTCTATTGAACTTAAAACTAATACATAACCTGGTTACAAGGCTTCTTACATCATGGATACACTTGATCTACGTGAATGCTAGGTGTAAATTCAATAATTATTGGATTTGGGAATGATTAGACCCAATGTTTCTCCTTGGGGTGCATCAATAATTTTTGCGAAGAAGAAGGATGGATCCCTTCGCTTGTGCATTGACTACATGTAGTTGAACCTGGTGACCATCAGAAATTGGTATCCTTTTCCTGGGATTGATGATCTTTTTAATCAAATGAAAGGGGTTGATATATTTTATAATATTGATTTACGATTTGGATATCACCAAGTAAGAGTGAAGGAGGAGGATATTTTGAATTTTTTTTTTGGACTCACTTTGGGCATCATGAATCTGTGGTAGTTCCTTTTGGGCTAACCAATTTCCTTGGTGTATTCATGAGTTTGATGAATGGAGTATTTGGAAGTACTTGGATAAATTTATACAAGTATTCCTAGATGGTATTCTTATTTATTCCAAAAACCATAAGTGTTGGAAATGTTTAAAAGGTTGTCATTGATGGAAAGTACAACAATGAAGATGGCATGAATACATGAAGAATGTAACAGATGGGCACCAAAAGTATTTTGGGAAGAAGCTGCAGAGAAACCTCGATAAGATCAGAAGAGATAGTGCAAAGGATGTGTGGTATGTTTTACAGGCAGCGTAAGCTTGTCATTGATGGAAAGTACAATAGTAATGATGGCTTGAGTACAACAACGATGATCAACAGGCAAAGAGAAGACAATTCCATGAAGATCGAATGATCGAAGGCAATGAAACATTGACAAAATGATCGAAGGTCTGAGAAGCATTTTTGATCGTTGGATCCCATCCAAAATTCCCGATAGCATGAGGGCCGTCAAATCTGAATAAAGACAAGAAGAGGGCGCTGAAGAGGAGGATAGATCGCAGGCATCAGATCTGAGCACAGGGTCCGATCACCGTTGGATCAAGGAAAACCTGCATGTTCTTTAAAGTGCATAGAGGGCTCACAAAATCCCAAAAGAAGGAGGACTGTCCATCTCAGGGGGTTATGTGGACTGTTGATCCGACTCCCTGTCGGAGTTTCGAGGATCGCGTGTTGGAAATGTCAAAGAAACATTGCAACAGGAATCTCGATTTCACGATATGCAAAATCACGACTTAAATCGCAACCGTTGAATCAAGATCAAATCTGGACCATTGATTCCAATCCATGTCAGAGTTTCAAGGATCACTTGTTGGAGATGTCAAAGAAACATTGCAACAGGAATCCCGATTTCGTGATATGCAAAATCATGACTTAAATCGCAGCCGTTGAATCAAGATCAAATCTGGACCGTTGATTCTAGTCCATGTCGGAGTTTCGAGGATCGAGTGTTGAAGTTGTCAAAGAACATTCACCACAGGAATCCCGATTTCGTGATATGTGAAATCACGATGTAATCTGAGCCGTCAGATTAAGGTTGAATCTGGACCATTGATTCCAGTCCTTATCAGAGTTTCGGGGATCGAGAGTTAGACATGTCAAAGACTATTGACATCAGGAATCCTGATATCGCGATATGTGAAATCACAATTTAATCTGAGCCGTCAGATTAAGGTTGAATCTGGACCGTTGATTCC
>SNQJ01S0071508.1:18966-31461 GCA_010110895.2 Picea sitchensis | reverse complement strand
GTTGTAGCCTCATTATGAGTTGGTGCTCATATGTATGATAATGTAAATAATGTAACTATTACTTATCATATAAAGAAAAAGAGGTTTTTACCCTGTATGGGTTTCCTCGGGAAATATCTGTCTCTGTGTTTCTCATATATGTGTGACTGATGCTGAATGTGCCATTGTTTATTTCCTTGCATTAATGTGATCATCATTCAGTGTTTCTGCAAAGAGTTTAAAAGACGCATAATTGTTTAAGCATGGTAACAACTGATTCACCCCCCCCCTCTCAGTTTTCCAACAATAAGGAGCATGAGGAAAATTTGAGATTAGTTTTATAGTGTTTGCGGGAGAACAAGCTATATGCCAAATTATAAAAAAATGTTCATTTTTTCAATCAGAAATCCACTATCTGGGTCATATTATTTCTAATGAAGAAATTGTGGTGGATCCTTCAAATATTGAATTTGTTACTGAATGGTCAACACCAACAAATGTGCATGAGGTGCGTAGTTTCCTGGGTATGGCTAGATTCTATAGCATATTTGTGGAGGTTTTTTCCCGAATTGCTAATCTAATTACTTCCTTGATTAAGAAAGGATAAAATTTTGTATGGAGCAAGCGGTGTGATCAAGATTTATCTAAACTTAAATAGTTGTTGACATCAACACCAATATTGAAGGTGTTTGACATGGAACAACATTTTTTTGTTTGCATTGATGCATCCAAGGAAGGATTGGGTATTGTGTTTTCTCAAGAATGAAGAGTGGTTGTGTATGGTTCGATGAAATTAAAAAACCATGAAAATGACTATGTAACTCATGAATTGGAGTTGGCAGCAATAATGCATTCTTTAATATACAGAGACATTACTTGGTGGGTCAAAAATTTGAGTTGAAAATTGATCACAATGGATTACAACATATTTTCTCATAGAAGGATCCAAATGCTAAACAAAGGCATTGGTTAGAACCCCTCAATGAATACGAATTTGATATTACTTATGTAAAATGGAATATAAATAGGGTCGCTAATGAATTCAGTCAAAGACCTCATATTTACTCTGTAATTCCTTTAAAGGTAGACCTAAGGGACTATATTATTAGTACTCAGAGCAATGATAGATTGTGTCAAGAAGTGGAGGCTTATATCTATGGATATAAAATATGGAAACCCATGTTTGAAGGGTATTCGTATGATGAGGATGGGTTAGTAAGTTTCCTATAAACAATATATGTAACTCAAGGAGAAGGTTTACATGAGTTGATTTTAAGAGAAGGTTATCATTCTTTATATGTATCCCATCGAGGTGTAAAGAAAATGTATGTTGATTTGAAGCCAAATTTATTTTGGACGAGCATGAAAAAGGATGTGGCTCTTTTTGTAGAAAAGTGTTTGGAATGTCAAATTATATAGGATTAGCATCGTCATCCTACAACTCTATTGCAACCTCATGGAATTCCTAGGTATAAATGGGAAGTTATTTCAATGGAATTCATAGTTGAGTTACCATTAACTGCCATAAAACATAATTCTATCTTGGTAGTAGTGGATAAACCCACTAAAAGTGCCCATTTCATTCCAGTGAAGGATACTTATAAAGATCATGAGATAGTGTAGGTGTTTATCAGGGATATTTTGGGGCTTCATAGTTTTCCAAAGAAAAATATTTCTGATAGAGCATCTATATTTACTGTTAGATTTTGGACTAGTTTTAAAGCTTCCCTATAGATTCATCTTAATTTTAGCATGACATATCATCCTGAGACTGATGTTCAGATGGAGAGGGTGAATTAATTTTTGGAAGACATGCTTCACATGTATGTTATGGATAAACAAACTAAATGGTAAGAACACCTTCCATTAGTGGAGTTCACCTATAATAATAACTACTAGAGTTCTATTGGTATTGTACCTTTTGAACTATTGTATGGTAGACCTTGCAAAACTACCTTAATCTAGGACATTTTAGAAGATAGAATTTTGGTGGGACCTGATATCATTAAGGAAATGGAAGAGCAACTATCCTTAATTAGACAATGACTAAAGGAAGCTCAAGATCATCAAAAGAGCTATACTGATGCTCATAGAAGGGATCAAAGCTATGAAGTGTGGAACCATGTCTTTCTACGAGTTAAACCGAGGAAAACTTCTATAAAGTATGATAAAGGATCCAAATTGTCTTCTTGGTTTGTGGGGCCATTTGAGATCTTGGAAAATATTGGACCTATATCTTATCACTTTACTTTGCCACCAATGTTGCCTAATATGCATAATGTTTTTCATTTATTTGTTTGAGGCATTATATTTCTGATGCATCTCACATTCTAGATTGGAAACAATTGAATCATTTGCAGGTCACAAATGAGGGGGTTATGAAGGTAGAACCAATATGTCTATTGGACCATCACACTCAATAACTCAGGTTCCATCTAGTGAACCAAGTAAAGTTCCAATGGGATCTAAACATCCCAAGTTCTGCCACTTGGGAGGATGCATCATCTAAGCACCAATAATATCCATTTTTGTTTACTTGAGAATCTTCAAGACACAGTTTTGTTTCAAGAGGGGAAGTGTGTAATCCCTCTCTTTCACGATCTTACAATATATATTTAAAAGGACTTTTGGGTTAATTTTTTTGTGTTGTTTTGATAGACATATGTTGGCATATGAATCTAATAAGGGAGGAATTATCTATAATGTTTTGGACATATTACTAGTTATATTTATATGTGGGTATATGTTGGTAACGATGTACATGAGTGTGATATGTAATTATTATGCCTTGTGATGAAATGATGTGATATGATTGATTCCGATGGTTTATATTGTAGATTATGATTTGTTTGTTTTTCTTTAAATATTTGATTTTGGAAATTTGTAATCATGTCAATCAAATTACTTATGTTATGAACCAATACACCTCAACAAGGGAGCATGGTACTTTTAAAAAATGACTTGTGGAAGGGATGTATGATCGAACTAATTTATTAATTACTTGTATGTGAGTGGTTGTGTATGTTCAATCTACAGGGTGAGGCCTTGCCAACTCACCAACATATGGGTGTGAACTCACTACCATGTCTTAACAAATACATGGAGTCTTTAGCAAAAAAATATAAGGAAGGTATCTATATTGCAGAGACAAGGACGCATAGTCCATATTGCTTGGTTAGGAACAATTGTTGCATGGTAAGGGTGTGGAATCCTTCTAAAAAACCATGAGACTTCCAAGCTTGCAAGGTAGTTACAATTTAGGCCTTGGTGGGGGTTTGGGGGGGGGATTAAAATAAGTGTAATTAACCACTTAGGAGAGGCATTGGGTATAAATATAATTCATAATATACATGTAAATATATAATTATTCATAAGGGAACAAAATTTAACAATAAATTGAATATATATCTATATCTATATATAATTAATGATAAACATAAATTGGGAGAGGGAACATACACATGCAATAATGTTTATTTTTTTGAAATTAAGAAATCAAAAGAAACCCGAGGGAGGGGGGTTGCATGGGGGGTGATGTGTCAATATGGAGAAATAAATTAAATAGAATGGGAAATGGAGATGAATGGGNAAAGGGGGACTTCACTCAAAACTTGAAGTGATCCCGTGGATTGGGTTTTTTTTTATAGTCAGATAGGGTTGGTGAGTTCATGTGTCTTAGGGGTCTCAGGGGAAGAATATTCCTCTGAGAAAGGATGGGAGTTAAACTGGTTAGCATTGGAAAGCAACAAGAAACATAAACCCAAATTCTCTAGTTGAAGGGCATACCCTCTACATGTATACATTTGTTTAATTTTCATTTATTTAGATAGAGAACTAAATAGTCTAGTAAATGTAAATTAGGTGGAAGTTTTGAGTATTGATATGCATTTATTTTAGAAAATAAATTTAACATTTGTTGGAACTAACCACGGGTTGAAGTGATTTAGAAATCATGTATTCGATGTGGTGTTAGGTACTCGGTGTGGTGTGTGAAAAGATGAATTATTAACCTTATTTTTTTTAAAGTATCTTAGTGTTGAATAGGGGAATGTTCACTGAGAAGAAGGGTCATATAGTATAACCCCTTGATATTGTAATGAATTTGGTATTTTATTTTTCTTTCTTTCTTCCAAGAACATTTTGTTTTTATACATCGACCCAATAAGTATAGGGTTCTATTCATGGGTCCTTCAATTTTCTATGGTAGTTGGTGAAGGGATGAAGTGAAGGACATTGATTTATTTTCAGCTTGATTCTTCTTTTGATGGTAGTGGAGTCCATTGGAAGAAAAAATATGAGAATTACCTATATGATTCACACTAAACAATAAACCATGGCAGAAAACATATGTGACTATTATTACTTCATAAAGCAATGTGGTTTATCACATAAATTCTGATAACTTGCTTAGTAGAAAAGTTACCTTCAAGGAAACATTGGTAACATTTTGTTGTACCCAACCTATAAGATGGTGTTATTTATTTCCTACTCTCTATTTTCAATGATTGTTTTTATTTCAGTTGTGGGCGTGTTGACGGGCGAAAATGTCCGTCTATCAATTGAGAGAGTGGAACCGGTCCGGGGTTGTCTAAATAACCCAAGCCGTTTGGAATGAACCACCCGACGAGTTTAACGGCTCCGTTGGCCGCTCTAAGGTCTTAAGAAAACCAAAGAGAAAACTAATCTAACTAAAACAAATAAAACAAACTAAACTAACTAAAACTAATAAAACAAATAAAACAAACTAAAACAAACTAAAAATAATAAAACAAATAAAACAAACTAAAACTAACAAACTAACTAATAATAAAAACAAACTAATACACTAATCTAATTAAAACGAACTACAATAGACACTAAAACTAAATACAAATTACACTAACTATTCTACTAACTACTATTACTCTAATTCTAACAATTAACTGTCTAACTACTAGTTATAATACAACTTATTCACAAATATACAATATGCACAATTGGCAGATTTAAATAAAACCTGTAAAACTCATATGCTTTCTGCCCTAAGACAACCAGAGATATTTTTTGATTTTTATATTTTATGAATAAGAAATAAAAATTATTGAAATTAAACGATCTAATATATTGACTGAAATTAAACAATCTAATATATCAAACATATATATCTAACGAACATTACAAACAAATATACTAACATATGAATGACAGATTGACCTGGAAGCGCTCCTAATTTGTCCTGTGTATGATGACTTCGAAGCTGATCGGAGGAAGTAAACTCGCACCGGTTAGTCCATAAGCTTCTTGTAAACGATAGGTTGCACTGCTCTTTGAATTGTTAACAGGACAAACAAGACATAAAAAATCATAACAATTTTATGATTTATAAATCTCTGCAATAAGGGAAACCTGTTATGCAAAAACTTATACTTTATAACTCAACTTATGAAGAAGAGAAATTTGTCGTTCATAAATCGAATTAAGCAATTGCTATGTTCATTAAATACTTAGAAGAAACCAGATATGGATTACAATGATTAAAATTATATCATTTGCACAAGATTAAGATAACTAAAGTAGTCATTAACCAGATACAAATTGATATACACAACATGAAACAAAATATTGATATGATGAGAAGCTAAAGCTGTAACAAAACACCAAATTCTGCCTCAGTCTGTATTAAAATTCCATATCCTTGTTCTCCCACGAATGAGGATGACATTATTACAAAAATGATAGGTATTTATAAGTCTTTCCACAGGGTAAAACCTCCCTGTGGATAATATCAAACTGTTTTACATTATCTGGGAAATATCCCAAAATCAACTAAACTAAGAAACTAAAATGCAAGCAAAATCTTTGAAATATCCCCTAACTTCTCATCCAATCCACTGCCAGTTCAAATTCATCTGCAGTAGATAAAAAATAACAAGTTAGAAAAATATTTCATCAACAAAACAATAAAAATTTGATTCTACAGACTTAGCTACAGAATCATCTGATTCTGTAGCTAGTATAAAATAACATACAAGATCAGAATATAAATCAAATCAAATCTTTTTAAAAGAATCAAATCAAATCTTTTTAAAAGAATCAAATCCAATTTTCTTTTAATAAAGATTAAAAAATGAATCACTAATGATTCAAATGATTTTATCATTCAAATTAAACAAAATCAAAAGTGATTTAATCGAAACAGGGGTAAGAATACTCTGTTTTTTTTTTACCATAAAATTGAGTCAAACAGTAACAAGACTGTTTCATATCCAAACGAAATCGATAGCAAATCATATCGTATGTGATACAATCTAATCAAACACAACCGTCTCCCACTTGTTATAGCTATACTGATATAACCATAAATTCACATCGTTCAATCAAATGCACAGGTGGAAAGACTGTTATGATTATATGTAAACGAAATCATATGCAATCAACATCAACCCAGCCAAATTCATGATTGATCCTTGCACAGTCAACAAACAGGATCGTAATAGAATCAACAGAGATTTAGAATTGTAAACTGGGCAAAAAACGAATCACAACTGAGTTTAATTATAGGAATAAATCGTGAATCTGATACAGTCGATTTCGTTCTTCAAATCAAATTCAAACAACATATTCATTGCACTATGAATCCAAACGTTAACATGGTGGAGTTAACCAATGCGAATTAACCGGCTGAGTATAACTGTTATGAATTGAATCCATATCAAAACTGTTGCTAATCATAGCATATACATCATAACGAAATCCAAACGAAATGCGGTTGTGTCCAGAATCGAATATGAGAAACAACTTGTGTTTATGACAGCAGAGCATCCAATTGAAGCCAAATCAAACCAATCCAATCCATACCACGATCAATCAAATCAAAGGAAATCCAATCAAGGCTAAACTGGGAAAACGAAATTCGATTTATCAAAACAAAACTATGTACATAATGCATATAATGTGACAGAGCTAATCAATGCTGTTAACAGAACCAATCCAAAACATAATTCGAATTCATTATATAAACAAGTGATTATTTACAAAATGAAATGATATCAAATTTTCCATACCTGTGTGACGACGAGACGACTTGACAGGTGGGAGGGAGTTCTGAAGAACAGATTTGAAGGAATGCATACAGACTCAAAACGCATGTTCCAACCACTGATAAATTGACCTGTAAAACGAGAGCTAGATCTCTGTAGTAGCTCACTTTATGAAGAAATCGCTCGCATTGAAGATGAAGGGGCTAAAAACGGTTCTGGGTTTTCAAGGGTTTGAGATAATTCAAATCCGTTTGCCCAGAATCTCTCATGTAAAAACGTGACTCTGGGAGAAATTACGGGGCAGTCTTCTCTGGCAAAATGAAACCAACACCAACTCTGAACACCATGGGGGTTTAATTCGCCCTTCAGGAGCCAAGAGATAACACATAGTGAACAGGGCTAAGGGACAAGGGTTTGAATAGAGTAGGCTTAAAGATTTTCCCAAAAATCAGCAGAGGTAACCCTGAAAGGAGATAGACATTAATGCAAAGTGTGCGAGGGTGGTAGAGCTTACTTCTTCCATGCATAAGAGTTATTATGAAAGTACAACCGCCAGTTTACATAGTAGTTCAACCCATTATAGCATAGTTTGACAATGATGCGAATTAGCCAACCAATGAATCAACCAGCAAGTATATAAACCAATGCGCAATTGATTGTTGTGCCAAAGCTTTTAAACCATAAATCATTCCAATTGAAACCAAAATCAAATATTAACCATGCGCCAATGTGCAAATGTTTAACCAATGTGCCGATTGATATTCATATAATTGACAAGCCAAAAGTTATAAAACATTTATATAGGGATTATATTAAAAGACATATATATAAAGAAAAATAATCATAACCCCTATGCATTGTTGTGAAACCAATGGTTAAGTAGGCCAAATAAAAACATGTAAATCCAAAGCATCACAAACATAAAGAAACCAAGTCACATAATCAATCAAAAAATGTCCAATGAGTACAGTTTGAAAGTTTTGCCAGCTATAAAATGATAAGTGAAATGTAAGCGCAAAGGGCATATCAATCAGAAGGATGACGACAGTTCAAACAATGATTCTAATGTGACTTTGAAAGACGAAGTTTTCACGCTTACAGTCGTGAAAACAAAACGAAGATAGGCGTGCGAAAATGCGCAAAGAATAAAAGCGTTGTTCATTTGAAAATTGCGACGAAAAATCGATGTTTGCGAAACATTGGTGTAGGCATCTTATAAGACAATGGAAAAATGTGAATTGGCTGCCAACAGGGCGTTGGTTCACATGAAAATTCACACATCTCAGGGTCTGGTAAAAGTTATAGGAGTTGATTTGCTTGAAGTTTTGCAAGTCTTGGAGTCTATTATTTTTGTTTCATATTTTTGTTTTGTTTAACTGATTAAATGGATTGGCTAAAAACTAAATACATTTATCTAATGCATTGCTTACACGCATTGCATGCAAATCGAGGATATGTCTCCAAAATGACTTGATAAAACAAGGTTGACATCACACTTGGAAAAGCCTATAACTTGTAATTTAAATTTTTTCAAAAATTTGGAATTCCATGATGGTAAATGAGTGGAATGACTTCATTGGCTATCCTAATCATCATTTACACTTACTCAACTCATAAAATATCCAAATATATCACAGAGATCAAGAGCACCATTTGGTCAATATTTAGTAAAAAATGCATAAATTTCTGTAGGTGACTGTTTTTGTGTTCATCTTACAACACAATTTCCAAGCAAATGGGATCAAATATCAAAAAAATAAAACATGGATTTTTTCAAGAACCGACCAAATTAAGTGTGGTGCAATATGTTTCCCGAAAACGTGAACCGTTTGGGAGATATAGAGGGTGCTTTAAGAGTGTTTTTTCTAGATTTTTGAGAATTCGATTTTCTAGAAAACGCCCATTCAACATAAGTGCCACCTTCATCCATTCAACCTAGATATTATATCATGATATTATGCTATATAATAGGATAATAGCCATTTGTTTTTGTATCTTATTTTGAATTGGTTACTCTTAAATAAGCATTGTAATTTCTATTTAAGGAAGAATTGTGAAAGAAGAGAGGATCTTCCTCTTGGAAGGAAGTTGGGGTTCAAGTAGAAGAGGTTGAAGGCTTGAGAGATGATGGGAGAGTTTAATTTTATGCAACATTTCATACCCAAGGACTCAAACATTATGATAATCATACTATGTTCTTATTGTAATCATGCTCTTTTTTTGCTTACTTGAATACAATTGGGATTTCTGCAATGCATTAATTTCCATGCAGTTTCACTACGATTATAGAAAATATTTCGTTGTTAATCACCCATCTTTTGTAAAGTTGTGTCCAAGTATTTTGTTTTAGATTTGAGATGACATTTTAAATTTGAAAATCCTCCTGGTGGATGTATGAGTTTAGCATATTGTTGCCTTATATATTCATTTTCCTTCCATTTTCTTCTATTCTATTGTCCATTAAGTATCTAGATATCAACTATTGTTATTTGGGTTGGTTTTCATTGATGTCAACCCTTGAAGAAAGTCTGGTAGCAAATTCTGGTAGCACAAAGGTTTGGGTAATGGACCCAAGTTTGTTTGATGTATAATGGTATGATTTTTAATATATTTGAAAGTAATACTATTCTAGATGGATAGTACATTTCATGCCATTTCTGGTGGTATGTGGAATGCCACATAACTCCTCACGGTTAGAGAGTTATGGCAATGTGAAGTTGAAGAACCCTCATGAGTCATATAGAAGCCCCAAAAAGTCAAAGCAGTCAAAGTGGTTGCAAAGAAGAAATGATTTAAATAATAAAGTGAAGTGATGAGTGTACTATAAGAAAAAATGGATACAAAATAAATTATTTAAATAATAAAGTTAATGGAGAAATTACTAAGTGGACAAGTGGTTAGAAGTGGGTTAGCCTTAAAATAAGGAAAGTGGTTTAAGATGGTTAGAAGGTAAATAATAAAGTGAAGTGATGAGTGTACTATAAGTCAAAGTGGATCCAAAAGAAATTATTTAAATAATAAAGTTAATGGAGAAATTACTAAGTGGACAAGTGGTTAGAAGTGGGTTAGCCCTAAAATAAGGAAAATGAGTTAAGATGGTTAGAAGGTAACCCCTTGAGGAAGCTACATGAAAATATAAATAAGAGGCAAAGGTCTCTCATTTAATCACCTATTGAATATCATTGAATATCTATTTTGTGAAAGGTTATTTGGGTAGGTATTATTGATAGAGAAAAGTGCGACATAAAAGTGTGGCAAAAAAAGTGCGGCAGAAAAATCATGACAGGAAAAATGCGGCAAAAACATTGCGGCAGATAAATCGTGGTAGGAAAACTATGACAAAAAAAGTGCGGCAGGAAAAGTGCAGCAGAAAAACCATGACAGGAAATCGCGGCAGGAAAAGTGCGGCAAAAAAACTGTGGTAGAAAAATTGCGGAAAAAAACCGCGATAGAAAAAAGTGCGGTAGCTGAACGCTACAAGAAGAAAAATGTATGGTTTTTTATGTGTATTGTTGAACTTATGAATCTAGTTGAGGGTTTTCCTTGTAAATCTGTTGGATGCCCTCTTGGAAGTTTAAGGATTGTTGTAGAATGGTTTTGATGCAGATCTATTGAAGTATATTGTCAGTGCACTTAGTTTGATTTATTGGCATATCTTGTGGTGCATTGTGAGAGACACTTGTTAGTGGTATTGGTATATGATTGGCTTATGAATGATACATCCTTAAGGCTACATAAAAGTGAGATTATGGCTTATGGAACTACTACATTGGGTGCAAATTATGACAAAATATTAAGACGGTTCAAAAATTTGCCATATTTTTTTTTCTTTTTTTGGACTAAATATACTTTTTTTTTTCGGGGTCCAACTGTTGGTCGCTCTAGCGACCAACATTCTGCGTTGGTCAATATAACGACTAAATTTAGTTGGTAGAGCGACCAACCACCAGTTAGTCACTATAGTGACTAACTTTAGTCATTATAACAACTAACTATGGCACATGTCAGAATCAAACGGTCATTTACGGCAAATCAATCCTATATATATCTCAGTTATGATAAATTTTCTATAGTTGCAACAATCATTTTCTACAGTTGCGAAAATCATTCAAGTGTTCTGATGCAATGGTGTTCTGATTTTTTTATGAAATCTTGATTTCAATTCTCTTTCAATAAGAGAAACATTGAATTGATCAGACTCTACATAACTGAGATTTTGAAGGTCAATACTTAAAACTTTTCTGTGTGATTTAGTAATTTGGTGTTATTGAACTATTTTATGGTTTATTTTCACTCCTTAAATCAGATTTTATGGTTTATTTTAACTCCTTAGAAAGATTTTATGGTTTATCCACTTTTGATAGAGTAAAATGATTACTGATTCAACTACAATCACTCTAATTAGATTCAATCACTCTAACTTTGTTCTTATATTTCATGGAACTTCTTGAATATCTAAGTATCCTTGCCTTAGTAAATTTACATTTAGGGTTTCCTCCTTGAGTTAGAAAAGAACCAACTAGAAGTGAAGAGAAATGGCTTTTTTAGTGATATTGGGCATGACTACTCTTGTGTATCCCTAAAGATACCCTAATTTTTATTAGGGACATAATATTATATAGTGTGATTTTGGGTGATAATAGACCCACCTCCTCTTATTAATGGAATATTGTGATTTCGGGGATGAATCAAAGTATGAGGCTTTAAACTTGGATAGTAAAAGATGTATAGTGTACCATTTATCATTACCATGCCAAGGAATTGCTTGCCAACTTTGATTGGTTGTCTTCAAATTAATTTTCTTTACATCATCATTTTTTATGAGAATTAAAGTTGTCTTTATGCTTCTTATGTCATGATTTATTTTTCTCCCCAAACTCTTTCTTGCACTTCTATCAATTTTGACAATATAATATTAGGTGGATCGAAACAAAGAGATTATTAGAAGATTCATTTATGTTTGGATGTTTATGTGTAGGTCAATGTGTTCTTTTAGAACCAAGTGTCATTTAGATTCCCAAATAGCACCCAGTGTTGTATGTTGGATATGAAATGCATTGGTTTCATGCTTTGTTCCTTATTTTTTCTCGCTGATTTTAGGTTTCATGCTTTGTCCCTTATTTTTTTTGAACATGTTGTATAATTTTCATTACAAATATCTAAATATATACCAAATTATTTGAATAGATTTGTATATTGTACTTATAATGTTTCAATGGATTTGTTGTAATAGGTAATGACAATGTCAACTCCAGACGAGGAAAGAGAGTTTGTTATGTTAAAGCGGAAAATGGTGATTCATGGTGATGGGAAATGTTATTGCCCTTGTTGTGAATGAAAGGGTTTTAATGGAAGAAGACTACCTTTAAAAATAGTTGAAAAACATTGTAGGGAGAATGGGCACGTTGAAGGGGGAAATGAGTATCGTCCCATGGTAAGTAATTAGTTATTATATATATTTAAGGGCATTATACATTAATTGTTTTTTTTTTTTAAT
>SNQJ01S0071507.1:38296-52469 GCA_010110895.2 Picea sitchensis | reverse complement strand
GAAGCAATGGTCCCCATTGCGTTGAGTTCCTCCATGAGATGAGGAAACTTCTGCTGAACTTGGTCCCTGGTGAGCCACTTGCCCTAGTGAAGGAGTTGGCCTGCTTTGACAACTCGATATAGCTGGATCCTTTGTTGGCGGCTGTTATTGATCTATGTGTCCATAATTCGATCAGTTGTGGTTTGTTCCATGCAATATGGGTTTAACTCTGTTGGTGTGAGTTGTTTTGCCATGTTGAATGTGTCTAGTAGAGGTGGAAAGTAGGGCCGAAGGCGGTCCACATTGAACACTGGGTGCAGACTAAGGAATGGTGGAATAACGAGCTCAAATGAATTGTCCCCTACAGCCTTGGTGATGGTGTATGGCCCATATTGGAGCGGGTGAATCTTGCGGTAAGGTATAGAGAAGCGCTCCTTTTACAAATGTAGCCACACTTTGTCGCCCACCTGGAATTTGTGTGGCACCCGATGTTGATCATGTCGTTGCTTGTACTTAGCATTGGCTCTATCCAAGATGTCATGAACTTGTTGGCGGATGTGTTGAATGCGCCTAATGAATTTGTTTGCCTTGTCAGCCTCAGACTGGACATCGGCTGAATCTACCCGAGTAGCCGCAAATGGCATGGCTATGTCAATAGGACATAGTGGTTGGAATCCCAAGCCCACTTGAAAGGGGCTTTGGCTGGTTGAGCTATGGAGAGCCCGGTTGTAGCTGTGTTGTACATAGGGGAGGCTCTCATCCCATGTGCGTGGATGCTTTGAGTTGTACTTGCGCAGAATGTGTACAATCATCCGGTTGATGACCTTTGTCTGGCCATCAATTTGCGGATGGAAAGTTGTGGACTTGATGAGCTTGGTGTCCAACATCAGCTAGAGGCTGGACCAAAATGTAATGAGGAACCTATTGTCCCGATCTGAGATGATAGACTGTAGGATCTCAAAGTGTACCAACACTCATTCAAAAAAAAGTTTAGCAGTGGCTTCTGTTGTGATATTCTTCTTGCAGGCCATCATAATGGACATCTTTGAGAATCGGTCGACCATAAAAACACAGTCATTGCCATGCTTAGTAGAGGGAAGGCTTGACATGTAATCCATAGAGATGGATTCCCAAGGTGGAATGGGGGTAGTAAGTGGAGTATAGATGCATTTCTTCTTGATGGTCGGTTTGGCAATGGCGCAAGCAGTGCAGGACTTGATGTACTTCCCGACATCCTGTCGAAGGTTCGGCCAATAGAAATACTTTTGCAGTACTGCCATGGTTTTCTCAACCCCAAAATGCTCAGCGACCCGATTGTATTGCACCTCCCAAATCATCTTGGCATGCTCGCTTGAAGGAACACAAAGGTGTCCCAGGTGACAAAGCAGGTCATCGTGGAGGTGAAAATTGGGAACTTTCTTACCCTCCAAGAGTGTATTGTATGTGTGGATGAATTCTGGATCATTTGTGTAGAGAAGCAGCCAATCAGAAGTCTCGTGCCCACAAGAGTTGAGCACATTGGTTAGCGCCATGATGGGTAGTCGACTGAGGCAGTCTGCAACATTATTGGTGTTGCCTTTCTTGTACTTAATGTTCAAATGAAACTGTTGCAGGTATGTGGACCACTTCTGATGGTGATCGTTCTGCAACTTCCCTTGTGTCTGTATGAAATGCAGGGGTCGGTGGTCTGTGTGGATGACCGTTTCCTTTCCCAAAATGTAATGCTTCCATTGCCTACAATCCTGCACAATGGAATACATTTATTTTTCATAAGTGGGATACTTCTGAACTGTGTCTGAAAGTGTCTCAATGTGATATGCCACTGGATGCCCATGTTGAGTAAGGACTGCCCCAATGGCATAGTCAGAGGCATATGTCTCGATCTCAAATGGTTGTTGCAAGTCTGGTAATGTGAGCATTGGTGTCGAGCAAAGGCAATACTTCAACTCCTCGAATGCCTTCTGTTTAGATTCGGACCAAAAGAATTTTTCTTTAGCTCCTCCCTTGGTGACTTGACTCATGGGCCAAGTGATATGAGAGAATCCCAACACAAACCTACAATAGAAATTGGCAAGACCTAAAAAGTCGTGGAGCTCTGTTAGGGTGGTCAGGGCTGGCCAATATTGAATGACTTGGATATTCGTTGGATCCACATGCACCCCCCACTCATCAATAATGTATCCTAGATACTAAACCTGGGTCATGTCAAAAGTGAATTTCTCCAAATTGGCACACAACTTGTGTTGTCGCAGTGTTTGGAGGACCTGTCGGATGTGGTGCAGGTGCTCTTCCTAAGTCTGGTTGAAGATCAGAATGTCATCCAAGTACACCACTACAAATGAGTTGGTGAAAGGTTGTAGGATTTCATCCATTAGCCTCATGAAGGTTGTAGGGGCATTCGTCAACCCGAATGGCATGACCAACCATTCGAAAAGGCCCTCCTTGGATTTGAAGGCAGTCTTCCACACATCAAAGGGTTCGATTGGTACCTGGTGATACCCTGACTTCAAGTCGATATTGCTGAAATATTTCACCCCCTTGAGTTGGTCTAGAAGGTCATCAATCCATGGGATCGGGTACCTATTCTGAACAGTGATCTTGTCCAGTGCCCGATAGCGAATTCAAAGTCTCCAAGTCCCATCCTTCTTTTGCACCAACACGATTGCGCTCCCACAAGGTGATGAACTCAGCTAGATGTGACCTTTCTGCAACAGCTCCTGAATCTACCTCTTGATTTCATCATTCTCCATAACAGAGCACTGATAGATGATTCCATTGGGCAGCGGCACACCTGGGGTCATATCGATAGGGTGATTGACCTGGTAGTGTAGAGGCACCCCTGCGGGGGAGGTGAAGATGTCCTCGTACTCCTCCACGACCTTATCCATCTATTATTTTCGTGCAGTGGGGCCCTGTCTAGAGGTCATGGCCACAGTATTCCTCTTTCCCTGAGGGTGGATCATCAGGAAAACAAATTTCCTAGTTTTGGAAATGAGCTTCCCGCATTGTTTTGCAGTAACCAAAGAGATGATGGTAGGCGGTGCTATCTCCAGTATCCTGTACAGCTTATTTCCCAAGGTGATAATAACAACACGAGGCCTGGACTCATACATAGCATGTCGCTTCCACAAGTACGGTTGGCCTAATAATACATCAGAAACATCAAGAGGAGCAATGTCACATAATACCTCATCCGTGAAGAGCTTGATGTTGTAGGAAGGCGACATTGTTGGCTAACGCGGAGGTCCTGTCCTTGGTGCAACCACCCGATGGTGTATGGTTGTGGGTGTGCTATGGTCGGCAAGCCCAGCTGCTTCACGACCTCTACCAAGATGAGGTTCTTCTGGCTCTCGTTGTCAAATATGAACTGCAACGAGGAACCCTTTACCCGCATCTTGGAATGGAAGAGACGCTCTGCCTCCTCTGGATCTTTTGGTTCCTCCTTTTGGATCTTCGTGGTGGCAAAGGTGGCGTCGGGCTCCACATCGATAATTTGCTTCACCCTATCATTGCCCTTGTCAGGTTCTCATTCAGAGTTGGAGCATGCATCTGATTCAGAATCCTTCAACAAAGCTACCAGTGGTTGCTAGGTCTGACACTCACTTTTGTTGTGAGTGGAGCTCTTATGGAACTCACACCACTTCCCTGTGTCATTTTTTGGCTTCGTGGTGTTGTTCTTTGCTTGTGGCTTTGGCGGGTTATCCTAGGCCACCCCACCTTGGCTTGGTCCTTTGTTCTACAGTTTGGGGGTACCTTTCCCTTGCTTCTAATTCATAGGCCCAAAGTCTCGCTTTTTCTGTTTGAACTTCTGCTCAATCTTGGCAGCATATCGGTATGCTGCACCAAGCGAGGAGATGTCGAGGAACTCCATTTCCTCCTGAATGTATCTGTGCAGACAACTGCGGTAATTTAACACCAAATGTTTCTCTGAATCTTTGATACCAAACTTTGTGTGTAGGGTATGAAACAGATTCGTCATCTCATGCACATCTTGGTCCTTTGCTGCCACAGCGTAGTCCATTGTATGTATTTGTCCTCATAGCTTCCCACGGGATAATATTGTTCCTTGATGGTGTCTCGGAAATAATTCCAAGTGGGTGTGGCTGAGAATAGAGAGGGTTCCCCCTCACCCTGTTGCTCTGGGTAGGTTTCCCACCAGTCCTTGACATGGGGGGTGGCTTTGAGGAGTGCAAAAATAATCCTTTCTCGGTCGGAAAATTGATGAACCGAGAAATATCCTTCTAATAGATTCAACCATCTATCTACAAAATCTGCATCTATTTGGCCCTCAAATATGGGAATGTCAAAGTTTACTTGTACCTTAAAAGGAGTGGCACCTCCAGAGTGGTTATTGGATGTTGATGCGCTGCTAGTGGGAATCCATTGAAGAATCTGGATAAAGTTGTCCATCATCGCGTTCCTTTGTTTCTCGAGGGCCTCCTCGAGCAACATTTTGATAGGATCTCTTGCTCCCTCATCTTTCTTTTCTTCCCCCATGGGTGGTCGTCGGGGTTTGCGAGACTGATCTTGCAAAGGTTCAACCAGATCGAGCCCCAACTCCTTATACCCCAACCTCGTTGGGGACATGCAAAGAAAGATCGAGAACGAGCAGACCGCTCTAATACCACTAATCTGGATTTATGTAGGAACACAATGAAATACAAAAATACACATAAACGCAGAGATGCAGTGGAAATAAGACTTCATTTCATTAATAACAAATGACTGAAAAATGATTATAGACAGAATGGAAATAAACTAGCTAGGGCATTGGTAGCTTATCTCTGAGAAGAGATGTGGCGGCTACTAGCCTCTGAACTGCCCGTTACAATGAGGCTTGAAGGCCTATATATTACTGAGAAACAATGGAAAACCCTAAACATCCAAAAACCTAACCCTAGGAGATGAAATGCCAGGATATGGGCCCCATTGGGGTAAATTGGTACATCAATTTCTCGAGGTCGTAACTTTGGCATACTATCTCCGTTTGACGCACATGATACATCGTTTGAAAGATCTATCTCAGGACTACACTGCTAATAGTGAATATTGAGTCCAAAACAGACTCATATTTGTCGGAGCATTCATGCCCAAAAAACGTCGTTTAGGGCCTCAAAATAGTTCCGGAAGTTCAGGACCCGAAGAACTGCTAAAAATAGTAAATTGTGCTACAGTTAAGGAAAATGAAAAACTGAAAGAAACAATGGTGTGGGTCCAAGTGGAATAGGCGATTGGCCACCAATATCCACCTGGATCAAAGATTGATTGGAGGACCCATGCTCTCATATTGTCTTATCATGATTGATAAGTTGCACAAATGGATGAACTCCAAAGTGGTCCCCTTATGGTGAAATCCCTCATGGGAAGACGCTTTGCGGATTGAGTTATCCTAGAAGAATGGTTGGAGGACCCATGCTTGTATGTGGAATAATGAGATGAATATCAAGGAAATTGTTGGTGAAACTATCCTAGATGGATAGTGCTTGTCATGCCATTTTCGGTGGTATGTGGAATGTCACATAACTCTTCATGGTTTGAGAGTTATGGCCTTACGAAGATGAAGGAGCCTCACATGAAGGCTTGAAGCCCCCAAGGTCAAAGAAGTCAAAGTGACCTAAAAGAAGAAATCATTATTCAAATGACAAAGTCAAGGTTGATTATTTAAATAATAAAGAGAAGTGACAAAATCAAGAAATGATAAAGTAAGGTGACAAAATCAAGAAGGAATATTTAAATGATAAAGTATTGGAGAACCTTCTATTTATGGAAAGTGGTTAACCCTGAAATAAGGAAAATAGGTTAAGTGACATAGAAATGGGTTAAGTGACCTAAAAATGGGTTAAGTGACCTAGAGGATGAAAGTATAAATAAGATAGCAATGGTCTCTTGTAGATCATCCTTTTTGTGGATCAATGGAGAGCTTCTTGTGAGAACATCTTTTGGAGTATTGATGGAGAGATTCTTGAGAATTTTTGGTGTGGAACACTTGAAAATATTGAATATGTATAGGTGAATGAGGTAACCAAAGGATATATAAGCCTAATTTCAGAGGGAAGGTGAAGAAAAGAGGGCCAGAATTCAAGGGAGGATAAATTATTTTCATGATTCCTTCTAAGGTATGTTATTTACAGGTCATCTCACCATTTTCGCAATAACTTTGTTTCTATAATGATTCAGACCGTGATATTGATATTCCATTGACGAAACATATCCAAGTATTTATGGTAAAATATTAATCTTGTGGGTCGTTGTATTTTTGGAGATACACTCTGTGGAAAATAGGGTTTGTGGCTAGTCCTGAAACTAGTCTAAAATAGGTGTTTTGGGTAAAAATGTCATAACTTCTTCATAATAGATCCAAATTTAGTGAGACCAATTGTGTTGGTTATATTACAATATGTGATATACTTTGTAATATTTTTAGATCTATTCAACAAATATTCCATGTGGGGCACGCTCTACAAGGTCGCTCTCTAGAATAAGCTAGAATTCAGCAAGGTATGCCATTTTTCTTATAAATCCTTTTTAGAGAGGTTCCAAGTAGTGAAACTTGGAGGAATTTCATAAAACACATTGAAGAACACTGTTTATCAGTTTTGGATATTTATTCATTACAGGTACAATGTTATGATTATTTCAACTGAGGGTTGTTGACTAATCCAAAATTAGTCATGGTTGAGACAAGCAGTTGATGAGTTGGCACATACATGAGGTGTATAGTTGATGATCTTGGTACATATTGATGATTCATTATTGATGCATAGTTTAAACATGATTGGTATATACTTGGTACATGGTTGGTTTCACTTGTTTATGGTACAGGTTGATTACAGATTGTTTAATACAAGTTGGTGCATGGTTGATGCACTTGTTTATGGTACATATTGATATTTGTTGAGGATTGTTGCCTCATCTCAGTTGGTGTTGAGGGTGTAAGTTGAGTCTTGCATTATAGATATGGTTCTCTTGTAGAGTTGTACTCTATTCAGTTGTTGCTGAAAAACCCCAAGGATTGTAGTCCGTAATAAAAAGAAAATTGTACATACATCTTGTGTTCTTTGTGTTCCTTGTGGTGATGACTTGTTGATGATATATTGTTGATATATGTTTCTGATATGTGTTGACATTTAACTAGTTATAAATGACAGTAATGAGTAATGAGTTAATGGTGATTGTTAACTAAGGAGCTTTGGGAAAAAGAGCCCTACATTGTTCACCCCCCCTCTCAGTGTAGTCGGTGTGTCCAACAGATTAACTAGGTAATTCTCTCAGTTCATCTGCAAGCCTTCCACCCACTTCCCTACGAGGTCAGCAACAAAGCCTGTGACCTGCATAGGTCTGTTATTCCTTGCTAACTTTCTGGCTATTAGTTGGCAGGCTAGGTGCACTGCGCCATTCTGAATGAAGGCTACCTTGTAGCCTCGCGTTCCCTTTTCAACATCGTCGTATGTATCCTTGATCTTATGTGCTAGCGCGTGATATGTGGCTTTTCCTGGATAAAAATCCTGTGGTTTGGGTCCTTGCATACTTAATCCTGTGATCATATGGATCAACGTCGGATCAACTATAATCCAGTGGTCTAGCCATAAATAACCGCCATGGTAACATGAAAGTAATAGCTTGACACAGGCATTCACTTCCTGGTGTCTTTCGAAGTGTGGGATCTTCATTACATTTAACAGAGTGGACTGTGCGAGGTTCATCATCCATGGCTAGGGTATTATCTTTGAGTTCTTCCCCTTCGTCTTGGTCAAGTATTTGTACGAGGCGAGCATAATGTAGTTCTTGTGATCTCTGAGGTTGAAGTCACCAAACTTCAACATTGTGATCTTATCTTGTTGTGCTCAGACTGTGTGTATGCCCTTCGGGAGGTATGCAGTAATCATGGAGTACTTGAAATATCTTGGCACGCTATCTCGACTCACCACGTCAGCTAGAGGCGAGATGTAATCGAGAAATATGGACGGGATCAGCTTCGCATTCGCTAGGTCATCTCTATGCTTGGTTCTATTTTCTGTTAATGTTCGGGATGATCCGGCTCCACGAGCAGTCAACGAAGAGGCTTGTAGTCCTCTCGTCGATGACGCTTGAATACTTGCAGAAATTGATCTTTCAAACATTACTCTTTCTGTCATTAGATCAATAAGAACTTCTTTGACAATTTTCTCTGCAGCGCTAAGCTCGTCCAACATGCACGCTCGTGGGTGAATATTTCAGGTGTGAAGAGAAACTGCTTAGTGCAATGGAGTAGATGGAAATAGCACGATGATCATTGTGCGAACTCAACTAGTCTATGAACTCAGATTCATGGTTAGAAAAAGTGTTTGCATTGCGTGGCACGACGGGATAAATAGATAACTTGGCAACGGATCTCTTGCAACGGTTGAGAATCCTTCATTAACTCAATGATATCTGTTATGGTGTGGTAGCAACAGTCTGGTGGCGAACTTTCTGATCATAAATTCATTTCTACCCATTTGGGCCGTCGGTTGAATGGTTATACTGTCTCTAATGGTTATATTGCATTGCCATGGTGAAGTGTCATGTGACGCAGTTTTGATATCCTGGCGAAGTTCAAATTTTGCAAATTTGCCTTCTACAAAGTTCCCTCTGGAACCTTCTGTAATTTTTTTATTTTAGCTTTCTTCTTACTTATTTTTCTAGCCTTCTTTCCAGCGAGCTTCATCTCGGAATTCCTTTTTCCATTCTGATTCTTACCTTCTTCTGGCAGAGTAACTTCGCATTGGTGAGGTTCTTTCCTAGAAATCAGGGGTAATACTGTATCTGGAATAGGTACTTCAGTCTTCTGCGAATCTTCTAGTTTTCTTCCTACTTCGACATCCAAGTCTCTCATCTTAAATAGCTTTTATTGGTTCTCATGTTCTTCAATCAAGTGTGTGATCCTCCTAGTCATGAAATATTTTAACTCTTGTTTCTTCTGCTCTAGGATTTCCTCTTCTTTTATTCTGGCCTACTCTCCTTTGATCCGAGGTTTTCCTAGTAACATAGTAAATGGAGCATTGTTTTCAATAAATTTGACAACTTCAAATTCTTCCTCTGTCGAAGTTCCATTGGAATTCATAGATATCTGGGTAAGTCTTCCACATAGGTTTATCAACTTTCCTCTAAAGAACCCTATTCCTCCCAATGAAGGAATCATAGCAGGGTTTCCTAGAATTTCCCAAGTTCTTTTTGCCATGATATTCTCCTGTGTTTCTTCATCTAGAACACAGTCAATGTCGAAGTCTCTTATTCTTTCCTCAATGCATTCTTTTTCTTTGAAGATCTCTGATAAGTTGACATGTCGGTGGTCATTCAAGGTTTCTTTCATCTGTAGTAATACTTTTTCTTATTCTTTCTGGGGTTCTGTCATAACCTCAGTTGCTTGATCTTTCTCATGGTATTCTTGTCTCATATTCATCCTTTCAACCTTAGCAATCATTCTAGAGAAATCCAAAACTTCATGGTCCATAGCTTTTCAACAGAGGCAACTAGGTCTTCTACCAGGGCATTCCTTAACAAGATGTCATGGTCTTCTGCAACTGTAACAAAGGGTTAATCCTCTATTTCTCTTAAATGATCCCTAGCCTTTCCCGTACTGCGCACTAGGATCATGGTAGCTAACCTGCAAAAAATTCTTTCTAGGATCCTATATCCATTTGTTAGTCCAAACATTCTCTCTATGCATAGGTATAACATATCTTTCACTATTCTTATCAGATCTACTCATATCAAATCTTCTTTCATCTATCAGTGCCCTAGTTTTCAAGCTAGGACAAATCTTATTAAACATACCTATATCCATACTTTAGAAACAAAAATTTCCACTAATCTTATCTTCAGCAGAGCACAAAGCTTCCAGATCTAAAACTTTTTACTATTCTTACCTTTATCATAGCACAGAGCTTGCAGATCTTACCTCTTTTCTTCAGATCAGACTTCTTTTCTTAGCACAGAGATTCAGAGATCAAGTAGAATAATGCGCACTAGAGTGATATATCTATGCACAGATCTTTCATAGTTTCAGGTCAAATCTTCGCAAAAAGCTTATTTTTCCTCAGTTCCCAGCAATCACAATTTCAGGTCCCAGCAACGGAACCATTTTTTGGCACAGGGGCAGACACAAGGTTCAATGCTACAATAGTGTACCAACAAAACCCTAACTACCAGCCCTTTCCGCAACACCTACAAAGCAAATGAAGTCTCACCCGAGGTAGAGGCAGGGGTGGTTGCAGGACTCAGGTGTCTACAACATTAGCTAGGACACAGATCTATGATTCTGACACTTAACAGAGCACTCAGCAGTTAACACTCATCAAGATTCAGTCTCAGTCACAGCGCAGTAAACCCTAATTACATAGCATCGCAGTATTCAACCAGATCTAGCATCTAATAGCACTTAGCATGACGAAACAGATCAGATCTAGCAGATTCAAGCACTAAGCACATGTATATAAGTCAGATCTAACATCCATCCATATTATTAAGAACTAAGCATCGACAAATAATTCATCTATATTAAATCACTAAGAACATTAACATATAAACGCATCAACATATTGCACAAAGTAGAGCAACACAGCATGTACGTGGTTCACCACCACCCTGGGGCTACGTCCACCAACTCTTTGTCTTCTTTATTAGCTTCTTCAATCGGTTACATGCATAGAGCCTTAGAAACCCTACTCCGCAGAGGACAGGAGATCTGTGCAGCTCGCTAGATCCTCCTTCCCTGAGTAGATCTAAGCACGCACCCTTCTACAGTCTCTTACAATGACTTGCACTTAGCTCTGCAAGTCTCATATAGTATGCACCAAAGCACTTACAACTCTTGATCACACAGATCCAACTCTAGCACTTAGCCAAATTGCAACTGCTCCCCTCTTACATTGCCTAACCTTCTATTTATACATTACAAAATAGGCCTAAGCATGGGTAAACCCATGGGCCAACATTCCCATACCCATTACATAATCCCAAATCCCAAAAAGGGCCCTAAAAGGGGTTGAGATCCTGCGATCTCCGATTTGTCTTGCGCTCCACCTTCGACAGCCTGTCGAAGTCCCAAAATTAGATCAAACATGACCAAGAATCCTCAAAACATGGTCAAGGGCCAACAAATAATATGTGTTAATATGTGTCTTTTTTGTCATAGATAATTTTAGGGGCGAAATTTTAGGGTTTAAATTTTTGAAGAGACGAATTTTTATTGAAGTAGTTTTTCATAAAATTAAAAAAAAAATGCCCAAATATTAAACTAAACAATATAAATGGTACATCATTAGCCCCCTATAAAAATAAAAATAAAATCCGTGCAAGGATTCTCCCTCCGGATTTCATGGCTAGATTTCCAATTCGCCTTCAATTTTTAGAATCCAATTTTTTTGGTGAGTGAATTGCCCAGATTCCTTAAACCATGGTGTTTTTGGAATTATTTTGCCTACATAACATCAAATCAAGGCTTTATGGCACCGATTTCTCCCACGGTTTTCATGGATTTTCTTAGGGAATGATTTCTCCCATAGATTTTTAGTTTTCCCCTCAATTTCTAATTTCTGGCATGTATTTCCTTAGGTTTTATAAATTATGGAAAAGGCTTGGAATTCAACATGCTACATGCTTTCAAATCTAAACTCATTACTCAACCTTAACACTGAATCCAAAATCAAGACTTTAGAGGCACAGGCATTCTTGCGGCTCTTGGATGAATTTCAAAGGACATTTCCCCAACTCTCTTGTTCACTTCAAATCAATCACACTGCCTAGGATATCGTGTTGGTGGAATTTGATTTTTTTTGTTTCTGTCTTTTTTTTTTAGTATTTTTGGTGGAATTTGTATTTTTTAAAGAGTTTTAATGACCATCCATTTTCAACTACCATCTTTATTTATGGCCTTGTGATGGCATGTAATCTTTGGGACCTAAACACCAATTAATGTTGAGGTAATAACAATTTTCAAGGGCTTCAAGTATTGAACTTTTTCTCACCCACCCAGGTATGTTTTCGTTGTTGGTTTTTTTTGTTGGACTCTTCTGGTTGCTTCTTTATTTTAAGTTGCTTGTTGTATGAAACGGATGCATCAAGTGATGGTGTATTATCTTTGATATCCGAGAAATTAACATGGAATATAAAATAATTTAAATAAACATTGATGCCAAGGTACCAAGCTCCTTAAATATCAAGCATGAACTATCATATCTCCTAAATCGATTCATTAGCGGATCTGCAAAATGATTAGTTTCTTGGTTTGGCTTACCATAATTTCTAATTTCTCCCTATGAAGTGATGGTATGCACTACCATCACTTCATAGGGAAGACGTGTTTCAATCCTCGGTGCACTACCATCAATTCATATTACACCAGAAAGATCTTCAAATTGGCATCAAGCCCCAATTGCCAAGGTATGTATGTAACCTTTTTTTTAACCAAAACAATGAAATTCCTATAATATTATGTTGCTGGAGGGGTTTTGTTTTTAATGTTTTTTGTTTTTTGTTTCTTTCAAAGGTAACACTTATTTTTCCCAACTCAATTAGAATTTATTAATAAATAGAAATGAATTTTTGAACGGAAATAATATTTCTCTATGGTTTTGAACGGGAATAATATTTCTCTATGGGGTTTTGAACGGGAATAATATTTCTCTGCGGTTTTCAATGGAAAAAATATTTCTCTACAGTTTTCAACGGGAATAATATTTCTCTGCGGTTTTGAATGGGAATAATATTTCTCTCTGTGGTTTTGAACGGGAATAATATTTCTCTGCAGTTTTGAATGGAAATAATATTTCTCTGCGGTTTTGAATGGAAATAATATTTCTCTGTGGTTTTGAACAGGAATAATATTTCTCTCTGCGGTTTTGAAATTATATCTCTGTCATTTTGAAAGGGAATAATACTTCTCTCTTTTTTTTCTTTTTTTTTGAGATTATATATCTAGGGTTTTGAATTTTTATTTTTTTTTAGGAGATATTTTATTTATAAGATTATATATCTAGGGTTTTGAACGGGAATAATCTCTATAATTTTTACCTTTTTAACCCAGAATAATCTCTGTAGTTTCTTTGGACTTCTCTGTTGTTTTCAGAAATTATTTTTGGCCTCTTCAAAAGGTTGAGCATTTGGACATCTAAAATGAGGTGAGTCACTTTTTACTTTGATTCAATTTTAATTTTACGTAAAGAGATTTAAATATGTTTTTTTTTATTTTAAGTTTCAGAAGTAAAAGTTGAATTGAGAGATAAAGTCAATCAATAATAATAATTGTTACATCTTTTTTCTCTTATTTTCAATATGAGCACTCCACCACCTATTCCAAAAACTCATCCTAGCAAGGGGAGGCCCCCCAAAATCACCCTAGAGATCCTTTACGATTATATGGAATCAGTAGAAAAAAAAGAGAGAGAGAGAGAGAGAGATGCCAAAATCCAAATAGAGTTAGAAACATTAGAAAAAAGGAGTGAAGAAAGAGACGTAAAACTCCAAATAGATCTAGAGGCAATGATTGATAAAAAAATTAAAGATACCATTCAAACTCAAATAGAGGATGGATTCTTAGGGTTCAAGAGTGAATTGCAAACAATGAATGATAGAATTCAAGAAATGGAAAAACATAAACAATCAACCCAAGAAGGAGGGGTTGAAGAAAATCACAACTTGAGAGATGGGATTAAAGATCTAGAAGAAAAACTAACCAACAATTTGACCCTCAGTAATATGGAAAACAAATTGGATATCAAACCCATCAAAGAGGAAATGAATAAGCTAATCGAATTGGACCATGAGCATAACAAAAGATCCTTGAACCTCATAATTTTTGGTAAAAAAGAACAACAAGAGGAGGATACGCTATCAATAGTAAAAGAAGAATTAAAAAATAAATCGCAAATTGATACAACTTACCTCATAGAAGCAAAGAGGCTAGAAAAAATAATTGATCATAAATATAGGTTGATCTGTGTCAAAGTAAGTTGTAATGACCATAAATATAGCATACTTAGTAAATCTTTGAGCTTAAAAGGATCAGGAATATTTATAATTGAAGACCTCACTCCCGAAGACCAAGTTGAATTAAGGAAGGAAGTTCAAAAGGTAAAAGAAGCCAGGAAAGAAGGAAAATGGGCAATAATTAGAAATCGAAAAGCTATTGTTAGGGATAGAGACCAGAAGGATAATAATAAATAGGAATTTGGGA
>SNQJ01S0071507.1:0-23262 GCA_010110895.2 Picea sitchensis | reverse complement strand
ATTTGATGGAATATTACCACTTGTACCTGACCTATTAATATTTTTTTCAATTTTAACATTTCCACCATGCAAACTTGATTTTGAAAGAACACGTTCAATTTTCTTAATCAACTTTTTACTTTCATCTTGTGGGATTTTGTTCCAAGCAAACAAAATAGATAAATACACCATCTTATCAACAATTCTTACAAATAAATGCAAGTGCACATGTGCACTCTAATAAATGGTATAGTAAGCAATGCATCTAGATTTGGATCAAGGTGATCGCGGTCGGGAGGAAGATGTTGATGACAACTCAAAATACTACTTTTCCAACTTCGATCTTTTAGTTTTTTCTGCATGCAATGTAAGCAATCGTGTGTTGCATTTGCACCATCAGAAATGTTGTACATACACTTGAGAGTTTTTAAATCAAATGCAAGATTCTATTCCACAAAATATGGACCATATCCTTCCACATATAATTTTTCCCCTACAACATGTGAACACATAATTAATGGTAAAAATGTTTTTTTGAAAACAAATTTCAAGGGCTCATGGGACTCCTTGTTGACATGAAAAAATCCCAACCAAAAAAGGTGATATTAGAAACATAGTAAATGGATGGTCATAGCCCAGAACAAGATTGACCAATTAAGCTCAAGACATAGCATGGCCACAGTAGGAACAAAACTAGTAGAATTAAAAGCCCAGACCTTGAGGAAGGAGGTAGCGTGTAACAATGTATCTATAAGATTGGGTAGAGTAGAGTCATTTGTAAACTATTTTTATTATGATTTTAAAAATATGTACAATACATAAATCCAAGAAGTTAAATGTTTGATACAACAAATCAAGAGAAGATGATTGAATTAGCCCCATTGATTGAGGAAATTAGGGAAGTCAAAAAATAGAAATCTAAACTAAAGAGTGACCCTAAAGAAGAAGCATTCCCATTCTTCTATAAGAAAGAATCCACCTCTGGAGGAAAAACTCATCAGAGCATAAATAATATCCAAATTAAATCCTCATTGAACACCCCTTTTGATTTCGATGGGATATCTACAAACTAGAGAGCTAAAAAATTGCAAGAAAGGACAAATTTATGCCATCTAGTTCAAGCTCATATTGAAATGACAAATCAAGAAATTGTAGCAACAGAGACTTCCCAATTTAAAGGAATACTAATACTCTATTTAGACAAACTCTCAATGCTAAATACTAAATAAAGTGGCATTCCCCCTATAGCAGTCGCAAAACCATTATGAAAAGATTAAATCATTGATCTATATTCTTTGAAAGCCACCATAGTAACTACATTTTTCTTATGGAAGTAGATCACAAATGGAAATGACCTTAGAATGCTAATGGGAATGGAGCTGTAAAATTTTAAAAGGGTTTAATGAATATTTTTATGATTATCAAGAACTAGCATACATACTCAATGGGCATGCAAAAGACAAAGCTATCAAGAAAAACTTAAAAACAATGATGCCTACACAAGCTATCAAGAAAAATTTAATAACAACTATGCCTACACCTATCCCGGAAAAAGTATACATCATGATGGTAAACAAAAAATTCATATTTAGTGTATTGCAAATATTTTCAGCCTCCTAAAATAGGGCAGCAAACCCCAAGTCATGAGCTGGTTTATTTTTTCAGATCTAATATCTTGTATCATACTTCATGTGCATGTTTTATAAAGGCCAACAAAGAAGGATCACATATTTTATGCCGATTTTTGTTGGATATGCCTTATAAACCTTTTAAAATGCTTGAGGATGTAATAGTGATTTCCATGGCATCCAAGGAGGACAAATTTTTGGAGTATGTAGGTGATCCTTGGTTTGATGATGGGTTTCCATATTCGCATGACAAAGGTTGCATTAACTATATCCAATATTGAATAGAAGAAGCTTGTACTGACACACACCAACCTTGTTGTGATATGGGTGTTCTTTTCCATTTTCATGAGAACACTTCAGTTTTCAGCCATACAATGATGGAGATTCCAACAAATGCTATCAGGATGCTTGATGTGGACTTGTTTTGGTTCATAACCAAACACAAGGGAAGATTTGATGCATTTAAAATGTTGGCATGGTTACATTGACTTTTTGTATTACACCTAGTGTTGTATCTTCCTATGGTTAGAGTAGGGTAGGAAGAATAAGCTCAATGTTATGAGTATTAGTTTTTATTTTACTATGTTCCCTTTGGAATTTTGGCTTGCCACATTCTCTATAAAGATATTTTTTTAAACTTTATAACTTGAAAAAGAACAACTTGGATTGTTTGCAGTGGTGTTATGGGATGTGAATTTTGGATCCATCCCACCATTGTTTCTCACCCCCTTATGGAAATTTCAGTAAGTATAGCAGAAATTCTAGAGTTCTCTTACATTCTTTGAAGAATGTAGTCCCCATATGAAACCGGTTGTTAGCCCCCAAAATGCAAGTCCATTTTGGAGGTAATATTTTTAGCAGTAGTTACAGGATTATGAGATTTCTAAAAATAGATTCCCCTTGGATGTGGACTTTGGGAGAATGATTCAGGCATCCTCTTGTTTATCACCTTTTCTTTCACATGCTTGGAGGATGATCATGTCCTTTAAGGCATGTTTTATGGTGGAGTTCACAAATTTGGAGGTAAGGTTGCACATGTGGAAGAGACCCACCTTTTAGATCATGCATATGTGTTTATTAAGGGTGTATCTCACATATCTCGAGGCAAAGTTGCACATTTGGAAGCATTTAATACTATTGGAGCTTCTAGGGAATTTCCTCTCATTACATGAGGACACTTGGCACTCAAATAATAGGCAAGAGATCCATATCTAAAGGGATTTTATGTATTTTATTTCCACATGTGTTGAGATAGGGTGCTAATGTATGAGGGCATCCAAGCTTCAAGAAAACTAATAACCCTTGAGCCTATTTTACATGTATACCAAGAAAAGGCAGTTGTTTTGGGGCATTCATTACTATTTTTAGTAAAGAGGAGATTTACTTGGAGAACACCCTATATGGGATGATAACACATCGTACATGATTCAGTTGGTTCAAATTCAAAAGGTGAGCATTTAGACAAGAGCTCTACATTTAGAGGGTGTCCACCATATTCTTTGGATATATTTGGTAAAATGTAGAGACACCCAAGGAAGGCATATTAGATCTAATGAGCTTAATTAGGGCCTTAATTCATTAATTACACTCTCCAAGAGTGCACTACCTCTAGAGGCACTTCATTAATATTTTACTTGGGTAAAGGGTCAAGGAATAAGAGTGCCCTAAATAGAAAAGACATGTGGCATGTATGCATCATTGAAGTAGGCGTTAATGGACACTTAGCCACCTTTTTCATGTTTATCAAAGAACACTTCTTAGAATAGAAGAGTGCTCCACATTCATGGGGGTTCATTGTTATTTTAAGAAAAAATAATGAGTCCTTAACCACCTCTTACACAATTATCAAGGGTGCACCACTTTTAAGAAGTTTTCTATGCAATTTGAAGTGGTCAAAGGGGTATTTTTGGAGAGTGCTCTCTTAAAAGGGTGACACAAGGAATCTAACACATTCCCCAAGGCCAAAGAAGACCCTGGATTGAGCATTGTTCCCATTGACTTGGAATTTATCATTATTTTAGTGAGAGTGGTTACTAGGTGGTTGTCTTGACAAGCCCACCAAGGAAAATAAAGACACATGGCATCAAAAAAGCTTCTTGCATGGTCAATTAAGAACATCTCGAGAAGTTATTTTGCATAGGAGGTTGACAAGTGGAATCAAAGATTCACTCAAGGCCTATTTCATGCATTATTTATTATTTTGAGGAGCACCCAACTTTGGAGAGAATCCTTGATGTATAATTTGATGTTTTTCTTGCAAAGAAAAGTGGATCTAGGATTCACTTATTATTATTTTATTATAAGTGAGGTTAAGAAACTCTATATAGAGAGAAGCTCTCTCATTTCTTATGATGGTTGGATTATTCAGAGATCCCCTCCAAGCATAGTTTAAAATCTATTGGGAGGATAAAGTTAAGGGCTTATTCAATGTGAGGTCCACTATTTTGTTGACGGTTCTAAATGGCCTTTCAATCATATGAGGGAGAATGTACGATAGCAATTCCCAATCAGACCTACTCTCATTTGGTATAGCGTTTCTCGCAAGTATATGGGTCTCACTTCCACTGGGAAAGACAATGAACTTCCCTCAAAGAGTTATAACTAATCCTAAGGCTAATATAACTAAAATAAAACTAATATAATCCTAACTAATTCTAATCTATCATGGGAGAAAAAAATAATAGAATGAGTACAGTGAAAGGTAATATCTAGACAATAGAAAAAGTTCATGACAACCCAGACATGTTAGCACAATAATATTGCAGAAATTGTCTCAAATAGTTGAAAAGGAAATATGTAACAACATCCCTGTACTCACAAGAAATCGCAACGACATAAGAATCTTGAATACTAAGCACAGAAATAGTTCATATGATCAATACCCAAAAGAATTAATCAACAAATACAAGTATAGAATAGTCCCACAAGCATTTGCAAATAGTTATGACTTCAGAAATGTCTTCTGCTCTTTATTATTTAGAAGTCATAGTACCACCTTTGTTACAAATGTAAAAATTCATCATTCCATTCAACTAGTTCTCTTTTATAAAACAACAAAGAGACTATTCATCTCTCATGACCATTCGTTTCACTTTTCCCTAATTTTATTTTTTTTACATTTTGAAATTCTCTTGCATTTCGAGTAGATGTGGGAGTTACAAAAGGGAGTTGCAGAGACTCATGGGTGGCTACATTCTCCCTATGGAAATTTACATATGATATCTATTTAAATGTCTTATTCACTCTGCCTGTTGGGTCGGTTTATGAATTTCTTAGGTCGTTCTAGGCGTTTCTAGCTCTGGCATGTTGAATGAAATAATTATGGATTATTATCCTCTATATCATATTTCCATCAAGATATTTTTGGCTTGATCTCGTTTCCTATAGCTTGAGATATAATTGTTTGAATTCTGTCATAATGGGTTCTTCATCTGAATTCAGGTTCCTTCTATGTTTTGCATTTTTAGACTTTTTATGCTCAGCATCATCTGACACTTGTGATCCCATCCTATTATTCTCTCCTCCATATTTCCATTGATCCCCCCTGAGCCTAATTTAGTTACTCGTAGCTCTAGATATGACTGTTTGAAGTATGCACAGTCCATTTTCCCCCCAAATTCATGATCTGTTGTTCTCTGCAATTTCTGAGATTTTTTGTCATTTTTCTGACCTTAAGACATCTTCCATTGCATTCCTTTGCTTGATACATTTCCAACGAGGTATCATGGGCTCAATTCCGACACATGTAGCTTAAGATATGGTCGTTTAAAAAATGTTTCCTAAATGGTATTTCGGGAAGAGTTGGTCGGGTCAGAAAAATTGGTCGAGTCAGAAGATATGATTGGAAGGGAGTTGATTGGGTTAGGAAAATTGGTCTAGTCATAAGGAGATGATCATCGTCGAGAAAATTGATCGGCATGATCCATAGCATTTTGGTATGGATGAATTTTGACGACGAATGTGGGCCCGACGGGCCAAGTGGAAGGTGTCATGTTAGCATCCATGTTAGTTCTATGTCATATGGCACCAATGATAAGGGGCCATGTGGATGTCATGTGGCAGTGAGGTGGAAATGGTCTTATTTGGATTAGGAAACTTTAGGAGGCCATAACTTTTGATCCATAACTCGGATTTAAGTATGGTTACAATTATTGGAAAGTTGTCAACTAGCAGAATCCAACTGTGAGGTTTAGTTAGAGAAAATAATAGAAGAAAATAGATGTAAATATCAATAAATAAAGGGAAACAGGATCAAAGGATTCCCCCATATGCATCTCAAGGTTGGAGCAATCATTAAGAAAAGGATATCATGTTAACATGTTCCTACAACCAACGAAGGAGATGAAATAAATTATGTGATTAAGAGGACATTTTCTAATATATCAGAAACATTGTGTTTCCTTGCCTTTAAGAAATCTCATGAATAAGTCTAAATTTTGAAGAACATGAAGAGGATAGGTTGATCAAAGGTAATCATCTATAATCTGGATTACATAAATATCATGATAGTTGCATGCATCTAATCTCCAACACCTGGAAATGATTAGTGACCCTATGAATCAAGTTAATAATTGTCCAATATATGAGAGTATAAAGATGAATATTTTAAGCACCATATGCTAGCAATATTTTAATAAGTCATCTAGGAAAATGATTAACAACCTACATCAAACTCATTCAAGACATGTACTTGATCATCAAACCTTGCAGCCATATAAAATCATTATACACTTGGGAAATTGTATAAGGTAGGAAGACAATGTGTCAACCACTCATACGAATGTCAATGAAAGAACATTCTTATAAGAGCCAATTAATGAGATAAATTCTTTTACTAGTTGCACACTTCAGGTTAGCTTTGGTTCAACCATGGGCTTTCACATTTATTAACAAGCAAACATCTACATAAGTGTGTTCCTCACCTCTCTTTTACTGGCATTGCTTCGCTACCAGTGAGCATCCATAGCCCCGACAAAGTTACCTCGGTACCATAGAAGCATAGCCCCGCTGCCAGCAGGTGTCTATATCCCCGACAGGTTTACTTGTACTTCACACACTATTAACAATGCTTTCAACTTCCTTTTTGATTTCATAATATGTTCACCCTTTTAGATTTTAGATATAGTTATGCATATGCACATAGGGTGTGAAGGAAGCGGAATGATACAATATTTACTTTGATTTGTTGAGTAAATGTTATGCATTTTAGTTTAACCCACAAGCTTCCCAAAAAACCATCATAGTATTGGCCATTTTATTAATGTGAAGTGAGTGGAGCTCAAAGAAAAAGATAGAGAGAAAATTTCCTGTACTTATGGATTATTATGGTATGCTCAATAGGCATATGTGTTCCACCACAACTATCAGTCCATACCTATAGCTAAGAACTTCATGAATGTTCATTTAGATAGAACATCCCATGCATCTTATGACTTGTAAAAATGTATTCAATGTGTGACCAGAATTGGACCATCCCCTCACTCAAATTTGAGTAATCCTTAAGGAAGACTAAGAGTCAAATTGTCTCAGGGAAATACCAGTAGTCAAATCAAAAGATGGAAGGAATTTGTACAATCATAAAGCAAGGATGAAATCAGAATTCAATTCATGAAAAAGAAAATTAAACTAAAAGAAATATGAAGCTGAAATGTCAGTCATTAAAAGGGTGAAAATTGGTTGAAAAATAAGAATAGAACCCAGTAGCAAGTAATAAATCTGGTGGCAGCAACAGAGAAAGTGTTTTCAATGAAATACCAAAAAGTAAGCCAAGGGAGAAAAAACAGTGAAGAAATGTTACTCATTCAACATCAAACCCAATAAAAAAAACTCCCATAATTTTTTATCTGAAATGAAAACAAACCAGAGCGTGAGAATTGATGATCTAGTGGAAACATTTTTAGCACAATTCTCTAGTCCAACTATTACATATGATTTTCCTTAGTGTGACAAAACGATTTTGGGAATTTAAGCAACAAGGGTTAATGTAGATGTTCAATCAAAATAGATTTTCAAAAACCAATTACATGGAACATTGCACAAATCCATAAGCTCTTAAAATTTCATGACATGAGCAATTCCTTTGCATATTTGAAAATAGTTAATTTTCAACAGAAAATACATTTCATATTTCTCACCAAAGCGCCATTTTTTCTTTGCCATAAAATATAAACATTAATACCAAAGATTCATTTTGGTAATGAAATTTGACAAGGCAAAGAGGGAAAATTGATAGTTATGGAGGATATCAAAAGAATCATTAAAATGACCCCAAACCTCTACTAGATCAAAAATTAAAATGGGAATATATAAATGAGATAAAGGTTATTTTTTATCACCTGATAAGTTGGTGACAATCATGATTTATCAATCCAAAAAATGTTGCAAAGGAATCTGAGCATCGAAGTTTAGATTAACACTTCCCTATGTTGCCTTCATTCAAAGAGAAAAATCCAAAGTTGTTGGTTGCACAAGCCATTTTCCAAACCTGCATATAAAAGGGAATGTTTTGATCAACTCTTAGATGGTTTGGGAGAAAATCCTTCTCTCAAATGATTGGCTTATTGAAATGAAATTAAACTTAAAAGAAAAGTAAAGACTGAAATTAAAACTAATCCTAAGAAAAGCATGCTAAGCTAATGTAAACTTAAACTAAGTTGGCTATCATAAAACTATGTGTAAAGGTCAATGCATTCATCAAGTATTCATCTACTATGGATTCAACCAAACATCACAGCCTTCTTCCTAAGAGATGATCACTATGTGATTTCTCTCAATATTCCCTTCAACAAAAGACTTTAGTGTCATGATTGTTGTGAGATTTGCATCTCTGGACAYMATGTCTTGTTCCYGAAATCAGAGTCAATCAAATTAAACAAATAGGAMTATTAGACTMCAACTGCATCTATCTTTTWAAAATACCAATCCATTAGCAAACCCCAGTCATAAAAATCTGATCCAAATATTATCAACATTGCACCCTAATATATGTGTTCCCTCTATTTATTAACGACAATGATACTGATGTGAAACATTAGCACGGTCATTTTCAGCCTTGTGAGATGCAAGAGGAACTCATCAAGAAAATGGAGCAATTAAGATAATCTTGGAAAAGTGCAACTAATCTCAGGTCACAACTTAAATGGATTGAGTTCCCCAACTCAAATGAATATACAATTAGAAATTGAAATTGGATGAAGTGATTAGGATCAGGTTTCTAATTGGTGATAAGCTTGGTGTGATGGGAAAGTCCATGAAATTGATAGTCTCAAGCTCTCAAGAGTGTTCCAAGTAGATAAATCGTGCATTTCATTTCCTTGAGATTACATATTGCTTAGAATATAGAGGAAATGAAATGGAAAAATAAAAGTGTGTAGCTTACCTCTATAATAGATAGGTTTTTCCTTAAAATAATGAGTCATATCATCCGGAAAAGAAAATCAGCAAGTTCATGACTATGAGAGATTAAATAGAAGATATTCCAAACTAACCCAAACAATTCTTATCTTTTCTGATTATGAATAAACTGATTTGGGTTCAAGGAGTGTTGAAGAGTGTGGGGCTCAATATATTGATGATTTACATCACCCCAAAAGAATTCACATCTTGAAAAATTTTACCATGGTTGAAATGAAAACAAATGTTGAAACTCGAAATTTGGTATCTTAAAATTTGTATTGACATATTCCATAAAGATACCTGCAATTCCCAAGGATTTGAATGGATTTCAATTTGAGAGAAGTTTTTAATTCTCAACCATTATACAAATCATATTTCTCGAGAATGAAACCATAATGAGTGACTCGGGATTAGCAAATCCAAAGGATGGAAGATATCTTACAAGAAAAAATCAGGTCTGAAATTCTCATGATTGACAGTAGTAGGATTGATTCTTTAGTCAACCAATGAGTTGGGGAATAAGAGGATTGGTTTTAGAATAATTTTCTAAAGAAGATATCAGACAAATATTTAAATAGTCATGTCTAGAATTGTCAAAAAACACATCTAGACAGTGTAAATGAATATCTCTTGTTGTTGTGTATGAGAGGAAACTTGGGTGAAGAGAGTTGTAAGATAATAGATGAAAATCCTCCTTGAAAAACAAATTAAACAGAGCATAAGATATGTGCAGCCAATGGTCATAAATTAAAACTAAAAGTGCTAATGAAGAATAACTCAAACGAAATAAAAATCAGCTAAGCTCTTTATGCAGGAAAAGTCTATGCAGAAAATTCATGTTGGTTGAAAGTAATCGAAGAAAAGAGTGGATGTGAAAGAAATTATTTGAACATCTCCAAAATAAAAATAATCATTCAAAGAAATGTAAGGAATTGGAGTGATTTCAATCTCAAATGGGTAGAATTAGTCACTCAAATTTTCATTTACAGTGTGTGGGACAACAAGCTCAAACTCATARGAATATCAATTAAGCAAACTTTTCCAGATTRGACTTATGTGGATATGAGTATAGRACAAATCTAAGTGTCCACTTTCATTACAAGAGGGATCGAATAGTATAYTAATTTATTTTTTTAATATCCCACTTGCAAGATGTCACAATGCATTGAAAATGATTTGACATGGTGATCATGCATCAAATAAGTGATATGAAAATTGTTCAACACATAGAAAATTCAATAATGAAATGAAGTAAAGCTTCCCCCAAATTAAAATTAGATCGAAAAATTCAATCAAGGGAAAATCAATGTGTAAGCCTTCTATTGCTCTCTGCCTCTACTGAGAATTCATTTATTGATCAACCAACAGTAATGAAAAGAGAATGCAAACAAAAAACTTATTAAACAAACTAGAAAGCAAAACTAAACTATGCAAAGGAAAGACACTAACTTATTCTACCCTACTCCTACTCTACACTACAATGAATTAAAAAGATTAACTATGTAAAATCATAATGCCAATGTAGTCATCCTTGTAATACCAAGCCTGCATACACATGTTCAAGACAAAATATTAGTGACAGAGCTTGGAATAAGAATCGACTAAAAGTAGGAAAAATTAATTCATGATAAACTCTATCCACCATATTAAAAATGTCATTGTGATAATTCATGGGAAATCAATCCAAGTAAGATATCTCCAACCATGTTTCAATTCCATCATAAAATTTACTATTACTACCATAGAATTGATATAAGGATTTCAATGGAAAGTAGCATACCGAATGAGAACCGTGCATAGAATTCATGTGAAGTGTGTGTTAGAATATTGTGTTCATTTAACCATAGACAATGCTACACCATTGTCACCCAACCATAAGCACAAATCCACCCCTGAGCACTGTAACCTTTGATAGAAAGAATGATTCTGATAATCCACACCAGAACCAACAGATGACTAAGAGAGTGCACCTTCTCCAAGGGTAGCGCACAAGAGAAAGTATCGGAAACACTGAACAAGAGAAAACCATACAACTGCAACTATTGTTTCTCCTCCTCCAAAATTGTGCATTGTTTCTGGTTTCCTAAGTGAGAGTGAGTGAGTGAACAAATGAGTCAATACATCCTCTATTTATAGTGGTTCTAGTCCCCAATCTGGGCCGACTTGTCTTCCTGTAGGATAATATCTTAATATTGTATATTTTGTTGAACCGACATGTCTTATAGAGTTTTCACACATCTGTTTAGGGTTTCTCTTACTTCCAGAATATTCTATTCTAGTCAAAGGTTACATATGGAGGTTAATACCTCCCACATCTACCAAAACATCAACACTCCCTCTTAGCTAGGGAGGTATTTAACCATGATGTTCCCTTCTAGTCTTCATAGCCTTGCTCACTATGCCATGATCCTGCCATCATGGTTACGTAGACCATGCTACTGGTAGCATCATTTCATTACACATGGCTACACCCATGTGGACCTGTCAATCTCGTCTAGGGGCCACAACCCGCTAGAGAACACTAGAGATACACCTCATAGTGTGTGTCACCATCATTTTCATGGGCTACACCCACATGATGTGCTCACCCATGGCTACACCCATGTCATGAGTATCATCATTACTATTATCATTATCCATCCATATCACATTGCATAATACCTACATGGTCTTGCAGACTGGTAGAATCATCATAGATCATCACTATCAACATCATCTAGTAGCAATCTAGCATCAAAACATATCGTCATACTTGTTCTTGGTATTCTTCTGTCATATACAATATCACAATATTTATCAGCCTCATTTAGCTATATTGATGATCCATCTCCACAACCATGTGTCTAGCACCTCGGGTCATTCTTGCCCCATGACAAGAATTATGACCTCATCGAAGCCACATTCACCTCATAGTTGATCCTCTCATAGTTGATCCTCTCATATGATCACTCTATGAATGAATTTATCTCGATGTTGTCAGACAAGTGTGTCTAGGACCTCAGGTCATTCTTGTCCCATGAAAAGAATTATGACCACATTGAAGCCAAAAAAAACTCATGGTGATCCTCTCATAGGATCACCACGTGAATGTATTTAGCTTAATGTTATCGGACACGTGGAATTGCACCTCAAGCACCTCAAGTCTTCAGTCCGTCGAAGACTACATTAGGGCACATATACTTTGGATGTATATGTTCCCTATCTCCCCTGGTCTGTAGCCCAGTTCCTATGGAGATAGATTCGACCCGATGCTTATCAGGGCTACTCACCTACTCGTGAGAGTTTCAAGACCTGATGCAATTCACACATAGGATATCTAGCAGCAAATCGAATCTTCAGTTCGTCGAATATTACATCTGGGTCTACTCCCACATGATCAAGTTTGTTTGATCAATCTTGGAATATTGACATGATATTACAATCATCAATACTCCCCCATGGAAATATTTTCATTCCTGCCAAGATTTTCCCAAACAAAGGCTTAGTGAAAATGTCATCTATATGTTCATCTGTGGATAAGTGATGGAGCCTCACTACTTCTTCCTACACCATGTCTTTGATGAAGTCCTGCAATATCCTTCATCTCAAATTCTAAATTCAACTCCCTCTATCTGAGAGAATCCTCGGATCACTCTTTCATCTGTTGCATTCCCCTTTAGGTCCTACAAAGTGTCACGAAACCAAGTTGGCTTCTTCCTGATCAATGACTCCTTCTGAAGTTTGACTCCCTCTAAGTATTTTCAAGTCTTGATTTTATGTGGTAACCTTCCTGGAATACGTAGGATAACCTACCCAAAACATAAACAACAAGAGAAAAAGTATTTCCAATATAATGTCATTTTGTATAATAACATATCAATTTCATGGTACTTCATTATAGCATTACTAAGGTGTCATGATTGAGAACAAGAACAAGAAATATCTCCTATAGGAGATGTTAGTTCTTATTGCAATTAACTACAATAAGCATTTATATTAATAGTACATGATACTAAGTATTCATTTGTTCCTAGCATTAATAAAATATAAAGGATTGCAATACTCACTTAAGAAGCAATAATAAAAAAATATCAAACCTGATATGAAAACCTAGAGTCTGGCTATTGTTCTGCTTGAGTTGATTTTCTTCTGAGACAAGTATTCTTTCCAACCTGGAGAGTGTGTTGTTCCTATGAATGTATTGGATTTGAGATCCCTCTGGATCGACTATTGCTACTTGGACAAAATATCCCTTCTCCTGTAAGCACCCTCAAGATAGTGATACAGTTTAAACATATACAATTGCATACCTCCGGCAGCAGTGACAAGCAATGACAAACCCAAAAAATTTAAAGTGATCCAAATTGCAATCTAGAGGTAGATGTAGATACGCTAGGGTAAGGCACACTAGGATAACCTGGGTGCCCAGCATAAGGTACATTATGAATTTCTCTCAATATCATATTTTTCAATTCCTAGCAATTTGGTACAGAAATTATGCCCCTCTACATAAGAATTTCATCATTTTCTAGCTTATAGTCTTCAATTTTCTGCTACGAAATACCTTGTTGTAATTTTACCACTAATTCCTTGTATTGCAAATCTGATTTTGTAGCCTCTATGATTTTGTCTTTCAAATCTGATTGGTACATGATTATGGTTGTAGTATGCAACTCATGCACCCTTCTGCAGAGTTCATTAGCCACCTTGTTCTCTTTCCCTTTGATATGCTTTATATCAAAGTCATATTCACTGATAAATTCTAACCATCTGCTTTGCCTAGCATTTAGAGTTGGTTGATCAAATAAATATTTCAGACCATTGTGATCTGTCCTTAGCTCGAATCTTTTCCCCATGAGGTAGTGCCTCCACTTCCTCGAGGCATGCACTATGGCTTCCAACTCCAAATCATGAGTGGCATAGTGCCTTTCATGCTCCTTCAACTTCCTGGATTCATAACATACAACAAACCCATTTTGACTGAGGACTCCACGAAGCCCTTTTTTACATGCATCTGTGCATACAATGAAGTCTTCATTTGGATCTACAATCCTTAAAATTGGAGCACTAGTTAATAATTGCTTCAAGTGTTGGAAACTCTTCACAATCCAATGTCCACTGAAACTTCGCAACCTTCTTTTGCAAGGAAGTGATTGGGTGTGAAATCTTTGAGAAACCTTCAATAAATCTCCTATAGTAGTTTGCAAGGCCCATGAATGATCTGACCTCTATCAAATTATTTGGCGTTGACCATCCTCTAATGGCTTCTATATTCTCATGATCCACTGCTATCCATTCCTCTAAAATGATATGCCCCAAATAATGAATTTGCTTCTAATAAAATGAGCACTTGCTCAATTTGGAGTACAATTGATGCTCCATTAATACTTGTAACACCATCCTCAATTGTTTTTCATGTTCTTCCTCCAACTTAGAATATATAAGAATGTCATATAAAAATACAATAACAAACTTATCTAAGTATTCTCTGAAAATACAATTCATTAAACACATGAAGACAGTCGGTGCATTTGATAACCCAAATGGCACCACTTTGAAATCATAATGACCATACCTTGTTCTAAAAGCAGTCTTGTTGATGTCTTCTTCTTTAATTATTACTTGATGATAACCTGGCCTAATACCAATCTTGAAGAATATTTTTGCATCTTTCAACTGATCAAAGAGGTCATCGATAATTGGCAAAGGATACTTATTCTTCACAGTTACTTTGTTCAATTGTCTAAAGTCAATGAAAAGTCTCAATGTTCCATCATTTTTCTTCACAAATAAAACTGAGGCACCCCAAGGTGACACACTTGGGCATATATACCCCTTCTTCAGAAACTCTTCAAGTTGCATTTGCAATTCCTTCAATTTTTGTGTACTCATCCTGTAGGGAGTCTTGGATATTGGAGTTGTTCCAGGCATCAAATTTATGGAGAAATCAATATCTCTTTTAGAGGGTAATCTTGGTATTTCCTTAAACACATCTTCAAACTCTTTTAGGACTGCATAATCTTCAATATTTGACACCCTATCTTTAGGTGTCTCTTCCATATGTGCTGCAAATAATTGACACCATTTTCTGTAACATTTCTTCAGATGCAATATTGAAATCTCTCTGAAAATTATTGCCCTGGGAATTCCCTGCATTGTCCTTAGGTTCCCTTCCTCATCCAAGCAAGTAAATGTCTTGTTATGACAGTCTAGGATAGCATGATGTTGCTCCAACCAATCCATCCCAATTAGACATTCATAGGAACCTAAAGGCAAGATGTTCAAATCTTCCCTGGTGTCCAGTCCATTCATTTCCATAGGACATGACTTAACCATCTCGTTAACTTTTCTTTTGGCTCTGGTAGACAGCTGCACCAACCAAGATTTTCCATTATTTCTTATTAGAAAATGCAAACTTTCCACCATCTTAGGATCTATATAACTATGACTAGCTCCTGAATCAATTAAAATAGAAATGGTTTGGTTGTTGATCATACCTTCCACTTCAATCATATGTGACTAATACTTTGCTTGTTTGTTGTTCATGTTTGCATAGATCCTTGGTACATTTATGCCCATGTCCTCCACTGTTTCATCTTGTTGTACATTGTGAACAATCCTCACTTTTTCACCTCTGTGAGGGAAATCTCTAAACATATGATCTCCTTTGCAACCCCAACATTGAATAGGTGGTTTCCTTGGCCTCTGACCCCCTATCTCCATCATTCGGGGTTCTCTAGAAGTTGGTTGTCCCTAAGGACTGCTTTTGAAGAATGGTGGCTTAGTTCCCTTCTTCCTCTGATCCCTCTTGAATTTCTTCTGGTCTTCCAAAGATTTTTGGAAATTTGGCCTTGCCTTTTGCTGATCATATAGGAATTTAGCTCGGCTTATGGTCTCCTCCAATGTTTTGGGATCATCATATTGTATTTTGTCACTGATGAATGATGGCAATTCACTCAAATACCTCTAAATCTTAATTGTCTCATCCTTGATGAAAGAGACATACTTCAACAGTTCTAAAAACCTTCTTTCATATTCATCTATGGTCATACTCCTAAGCTTGAGTTCAAAGAACTATTTCATTTTCTTGTCATAGTATCTCTTAGTCAAGTGTTCAATTCAAAATACTTCTTGAATTCCTTCCAAGTAACACTTTTCTCTTTAATGTGTTGCACATGCACAAGTTGATCCCACCACATGGATGTTTTTCCCTTGAGTTGATAGATGGAAATTCTTCCTTCTGCATGAGAATAATAATTATGCAATTGAAAATACTTTCTCATGCCCAGCAGCCATGTCTCTGCATCTTCATCCTTCTTGTGCTCACCATCAAATGTAGGAGGTTTGATTTTTTTTCATTTCTCCTCGTAGCTCATCCACCCCAGACCTCTTATGCTTCCTGACAGGGGATGGACTTGATTTGTTGTGTTCTCTCTTATTAGAATACCTCGAGGAGTGATGGTGATGTCTTCTAACACTTCTTGTTCTTCTTTTCTCATTAGGAGACCTGTGACTTATTGATTTTCTTGAGCCACTCTCCTTATCTAATTTATTTTCTATTATGTTCAAGCTATGCATTAAATTCATGTTGAAGTCCTCTTGCTGCTCATTGGATCTCATAAGCCTTTCATTATTATCTTTATGGCTTTGGACATCCTTCTGCAAATTTTTAATGGTCTCTACCATATTCATGTTTTCATCCTTTCCTTCTCCATGTCCATTTGAGTTTGTTCCTTCAATTCCCATATGGGCATCCATCCCTCTGATCTCATCTTCCTGGTTGTAATCCCTTGGTGTATCTTCCATCCCTTTGCACTCTATGTTGATCCTGGTCTGATCTAGTTGTTGTTAACTCTGCAAAATGTGCAGCCAACAAAACTTTGTCAGGTTAACTGACTCATCAATTTCATGAAAAATATGAACCATTCTGGTTCAATAATATATCAGACTTCTTTCTTCTGATTTCCTGAAAAATCAATTGCCTAGATCAATTTTCTAGGTGCATAATTATATTCTAATATCCAATACCTTTCCAACGCCTGCTTCCATGCTCAATTATGAGTCTTGAGCAGAAAGTTCTGGCCTTTTGAAGTTAGTTGGGTCTTAAAATTTACCCTCCATTATTTGTCTTGTAACTTCCTCATGAAAGCTTCGTTTGTTGAATGGTTTACACCATTAGAAATCTCTCTTAGGGCTATTGCATTTGGGCTGTAGAGACATAGTGTGCCTTGGTACACTCTGTTCTCGAGGTTTTTGAGTAGCTAAAAATTTTGTTTAGGACCTCAAAAATGCTCTGCAAAAAGATGACCTTCGAACAGTATAAAATGTCACAAAATTTCATTGGTTTTCTGGTTTTCTGTTGTTGTACACCATCCAAACGACTTCGCACACACAAATTTGAACATGCACACCCATATTTAGCATGTTCAGCAACACCATAAGGTAGTGCATGCTCCGCGCACCTATAACCAATGTGGATCACTTATCTTTCACGCCAATAACTGGTGCGCACTACTTTTGTGTCGCACGCCAATATTCACCACACACAATTTTGGTTCATGCACTAATACCTGTTACATGCAATTTTTGTGTCACGTGCTAATATTACGTGCACATTTTACTCTACACGCTACACCATGCCAAAGTTTAGTACGCTCCCACCGCGCACCAGTACTCTGCGCGCACCATTAACTAAATTATCATGCGACAACATATACCCACATTGCGCGCGCACCAACAAAATTCCTCTACGCTCTGTCAATATTGTGCACACCACACACGCCATTATTATGCATGCACCCAATGCACGCACGAGTATTACGCATGCGCCACTCAATCTGCACCGCACAATGCTAAATTTAGTGCGCACATCCACGTGCCGTTATTTTTCGCACATTACCACTCTGCACCACGCAACACAAAATTTAAGTGTGCAGACCCGCGCGCCAATATTTTTTGCACATTACCATGTTGCACCACGTAGCACCAAATTTAAGTGCGCAAATCCACGCACCAATATTTTTCGTGCATTACCACTTTGCATCGCGCAACGCCAAATTTAAGTGCGCAAACCCACGCGCCAATATTTTTCGTGCATTACCACTTTGCACCGCGCAACGCCAAATTTTAGCGCGCATAGCCACGCACCCTTATTTTCCACACATCACAAGCTTTTTCACTACGCATCATGCATTTTTAGTGCACACACCTGCACACATTCATTTTTATGCACATCAATTCCTCGTGAATTCCACTGCAAAAATTGGGGCTTTTGCCAAACTTTTTCCCAATTTTCACCATAGACATTCTGAAACTATGAAATTTGTTCAATTTCACCCCGATAACACCAATTCAACCTTTGCAACAACAAATCGTTGTTGGTTGAAATTCTTGGAACGAATTTTTCCCAAACTCAATTCACAAATTGAGAATTGTAATCAACTAATATCGCTCCATCTGTCATGGCTTCCCTGTAACTTCAAATTCAACCAATTCTAGGTCTAAATTTGCTAGAACGTATATTAAATTAAGAATATCTCACTACTTGGCCAAATTTTTCAATTTTTCCATGAATTTAACAACAGAAATTGGGGCTTTTGCCCAATTCCACGCAATTGCTTCTACTTTTTACCATGGACACTCTATAACTTGAAATTTTGCCACTTCGAAATAAATTCTCTATAGAATTTCACTTCAACTCAACTTGTTCAGCCCATCCAGGCTTAGTGTTGAAAACTGGAGCACTGATACCATATTGTAACATCCCCAGTATCCAACTGGGTTATGCCACATAAAAAAATTCCAAACTGTATACCAATTAAAACATATACACATAGAAAATCTTGCGGAACTTTATATATAAAACTTAAAACAGACAAATGCATTCTACAAATGCACAAATTCATACAAAATAATTATTAAAAATACACATGTAACACACACAGGAAAAACACATAAAAATAAACGCATAAATAATAATGAAGCATGTAATTTAACACACAATTGACACTTATCTTGGTAAAAATATCGCCAACTGCGTGTAGACCTTCCACAAATCTCCCAGCCTTAGACCACGCTACTCATCACTCTCAGCAATGGGTCACCCCCAAGCTGGGACTGTAACATCCCCAACCACCCGCAGGTCGGGAAATGCTACCACTACAGAACATTCACACACACACACACACACACACACACATATATATAACATGCATTTTAATTAAAAATTAAACACGTAACATAGAGTTACTATTACCATTCAGATTCAAAACAAGATTAACAGTAAATCCACAGGCAACGGAACACATGATAGCATTCAAGCATCACTAGCACAAACATGTATAACGTATAAATTAAGCATAGAATGATACTTATCTTTTAAACTGGGGTAACACCACCAACTACGTGCAGACCTTCCACGAACCTCCCAGCCTTAGACCACGTTATTCATCACGCTCAGCAGTGGGTCACCCCTGAGATGGGACTAAGCTCCACCCAAGGCAAGGGAATCCTATACTAGGCTGAGGTTGCAAGAAAACTGCACAGTGCAACCAGAAGGATTCTCTCTAGGAGCCTTCTTACGCCCACTACTCAAGGACTCTCATTCCCCACATGACTGTTATGCTCGGGAGTATACACCTTCATTGTCACACAGTCCATCGGTTGCTTCACCTCCTTCTCTGGGTTTCGGTAACAAGCCGAATCGGGAATTCTCAGAGCTCTGTAGCTGGTGTTGGACTCTCTCTGGGAGAAAACAACTTCCCAACAAACTCTCTCACCTAGAGAGAGCTACTCACAGGTCTGACAACCTGCCTCTTCAACCACGGGCCTGACAACCTGCTTCTTCAACCACTTTCGACTCAATTCTCGCAAGGTAAGGATAAAAGCAACATCAACAGCATTCAGTTAACTCATGGGTGACAGTAGCAACAGGAAATTGGGTATGGACATCCAAAAACAGCAATAGTCCCACTAAGACACAGCACGGTTTAGGTAACACATAGGACAGCAACCCAAACGGTTAAGCACGAACTCGGATTTCCAATGTGGATAAACCTGGTTTCACAGGACACACAGGTTGGCTTATCCCTTCCCATTGGTTTCTTAGATGTGTGAGGTTATGCATAGGCAGACGCAGATGCAAAATGAGTTCAGACAGAGATCCCCGCGAACTTAGGCTGAGGATGGAAGAATGGGCAGGGAACCCCCAACACAGCGGACGCTTCATATTTTAACTACATGCACCCAAGTTGACACTTGTCTTCCTAGAGCTGCATGCATTCCCTTTTGCACATGTTGCCTCTCCCAGGACTTAGGATAAAAACATGTCTTTCACACAGCTTTGGAATAATAATAAAGTATTATTCTCAAGGACTTAATCTCCTAAGCTTAGCCCCTCTTTCCAACCTTTTCATCCCCCTTTCCCTCACCCACCCTGTGGAAACTTAGTCCCCCATCACTCTTTCTTCGTGGTCGATCTGCACGCAGCGATGTTTATATTTTATTAATTATCTACATAATTGCATATACAAAATCAGGCTCCTGGCCTTTAACACTTAGGATCTCGGGCCCAATAAACACATAAGTTCGCCAACTTATCAACACTCGGCTCACCAGCCTAAAAAAAATGTTTACAATTCATAAATACAACAGGGGCTCGTCCTTGGAAACATTACAATCCCCTTCCCTTATTTTTGCACTGTCCTCAGTGCAACTCTTTACACAGCATCAGCAAGATTTCCAAAATCTTCAAAAAGATGTGGGTATTATGCCCGCATAGCATCTTCATGCTCCCATGTCGTGTCCTGAGGACCGTACTAGGTCCACTGGACCTTTACAAGTCCTATGGATCGATCCCGGAGTTGTTTTCTCTTCTGGTCCAATATGCGCACATGATGCACTTGCAAGACACCTTTTTGCTCCACCTGAATCACATTCCAATCAATAACATGATTAGCATAAGGAATATATTTCTTAAGTAATGAAACATGAAACACATTATGTACAGTCATGGATGCAGGTAACGCAAGCATATATGCAACTGGTCCAATCCTTTCTATGATTTCAAATGGCCCAACAAATCTGGCTGCCAACTTCGAACAGTTTCCCAGCCTCAGGGAACTTATGTTGGTTTTCACTTTCAAGAAAACATGATCACCCACTTTAAACTCTCTGTGGGTTTTGTTCTTATCAGCATAAATTTTATGCATGTCTTGGGAAGCTTTCAAATTCCCACTTTAAACTCTCTGTGGATTTTGTTCTTATCAGCATAACTTTTATGCTTGTCTTGGGAAGCTTTCAAATTCTACTTAATCTTCATCATTTTCTCTTCCATTTCCTTGATCAACTTTAGCCCAACTACTGCTCTATCGACTGGATTATCCTAGCTTACTGGAGTATTGCACTTTCTTCCATAAAGTGCTTCAAATGGGCTCATCTTCAACAATGCTTGATACCCATTGTTGTAGGCAAATTATACCAAGTGTAGGTAGTCTTCCCATATAGATGGTTTGTCCATCACATACATATTTAGCATGTCTTCTATCACTTGGTTCACCCTCTCTGTCTTCCCATCGGACTCGGGATGATAGGTTTTGCTGAAGTTCATAATCATTTCAAACCCTTTGAATAACCCTTTCCAAAATTTTGAGGTAAATTCCGAGTCTCGGTCAGACACAATTGTCTTGGGAATATCGTGCAATCATGTTATTTCCCTCATAAATATATCAACAACATTAGTTTCCTTGTGAGTAGTCTTCAATGGAATAAAATGGGCAGCTTTCGTAAGCTTGTCCACCACCACCATGATTGAATCATGATGTTTGCCTGTTATGGGCAATCCTGTGATGAAATCCATTTTCACTACCTCCCACTTCCACTCAGGAATGGGTAAAGGTTGTAGCAACCCTACTGGGTGCATGGGCTCAGCTTTAACCTTCTAACACTCCTTACATCTAGCAATGTATTCTGCAATTTCCTTTTTCATATCTAGCCAAAATTAATGGCTCTTGACTGTTGCCACAGTTTTCTAATATCGAGGGTGCCCTGCATAAGGAACATTATGCATTTCATTCAAAATCATAAGTTTCAAGTCCTGGACATTAGGTACATAAATTATGTTCTTGTACAGAAGTGTTCCATCGCCTTCCAACTTATAATATTCCACTCTTTGTAGCATCTCACCTTGTTGTAGCTTTTCTACCAACTCCATGTACTTCAAATCTGCATTTGCAGCCTCCGAAATTCTGCCTTTAATATCAGTTCGGTACATGCTAATGGTTGTAGCATGTAATTCATGCACTCTCCTGCTGAGTGCATCAACCACTTTGTTCTCTTTTCCTTTGATATGCTTGATATCAAAGTCATACTCACAAAGGAATTCCAACCATCTACTTTGCCTAGAATTTAAGGTTGGATGATCAAACAAATACTTCATACCGTTATAGTTTGTCCTCAGCTCAAACCTCCTTCCCATGAGGTAATGCCTCCATTTCTTCAGAGCGTGAACGATGGCCACCAACTCCAAATCATAAGTTGCATATTTCCTTTCGTTCTCTATCAACTTTCTGGATTCATAACAAATTATGAACTTATTCTGACTAAGGACTCCTCCCAGTCCTTCTTTGCATGCATCTAGACATACTACAAAGTCTTCATTCAAATATTCAATCCTCAAGATTGGAGCATTGGTTAACAACTGCTTCAATCGCTGGAAGTTTTTCTCACATTCTTCTGTCCACTGAAATTTCTTCTCCTTCCTTTGCACGGAAGTGATAGGGTGAGCTAACCTTGAGAACCCTACAATGAACCTTATGTAATAGCCAGCTAGACCCATAAAGGATCCGACTTCTGTCACATTCTTCGGTGATGACCATTCTCTGATGGCTTCAATCTTCTCAGGATCTATGGCTATCCCATCCTTTGAGATGATATGCCCCAAGCAATGGATCTGTGTTTGATAAAACAATTACTTGCTCAACTTGGCATACAGTTGGTGCTCTCTTATCACTTGCAACACCATCCACGGATGTTTTTCATGCTCTTCCTCTGACTTGGAATACACTAGAATTTCATCCAAAAAGACTATGACAAACTTGTCCAGATATTCCCTGAATACGCCATTCATTAGGCACATAAAGACAGCGGGTGCATTCGACAACCCAAATGGCACCAATGTGAATTCATAGTGACCATAACTTGTTCTGAAGGCGGTCTTGTTGATGTCTTCATCCTTTATTCTTACCTGGTGATATCCTGATCTAAGATATATTTTTGAAAATAT